>JACEEZ010009010.1:22500-104137 GCA_016584305.1 Chionoecetes opilio
CTTCCTTACCTTCTCTCTCTCTTACTCTTCTTTGCTGTTGTGTATTTTTGAGGGGATTCCTGAAGGGCCAGTCTTGTCAAGGGTGACGTATTTAGCCTGTTGAAAGAGACTTGCATTGGGCCCTATTATGGACCAGGTATGCTTCTATGGGGGTTATGCCCGGACCCGACAAGGCTTACATTGCCTGGGTCACAGTTACCTTTTGAAAATCCGTCAGTTATGTCTTCAACGTTTATGTCCTCAGGCTGGTAATCATAATTTGGGAAATTAATAATTTCCTTTTCCTTGCCCAGCGAGGATTCGAGTCGCGCTATCACCCGATTGCACCCACTTGGGCGTTAACCGGACCTGGCCAAAGAGTACCCAGCTAACCATCACTGGCGGGCCGGGCGTAGGCCGGAGAGCGGCGAAAGCGGCGCCGGCGGCAAATTTACCTCCGTCAGCCTCAAAGGCCCGGCTGGTGTTTTTCAGACGGGATAATATACTATTTAAAAATTATGTACAGATTTCAAGAATTTAGTATTCTATGTGGGATTTGAACAACAGTTATATGATTACTTGCTGTAGATTACATCAGTAGTGACAAGCAGCGGGAACTTGAAGTCAAACCTCCGGAGGCCCGTGGTAGGTATTGGAAGTGGGAAATATTCGTTTCATATTATATATATACTAATTCAGTAATATACATAGTATCTCAATACGGTACCATCACTAATTAGGCCTGTTCAAATATTAAAAATTTTTAGAAAGTTTTAATAATTAGTTTATATAATAGAGAGAGAGAGAGAGAAGAGAAGAGAGAGAGAGAGAGAAGAGAGGAGAGAGAGAGAGAGAGAGAGAGAGGAGGAGGAGAGAGACTGAGAAAAGAGAGAGAGAGAGAGAGAGAGAGAGAGAGAGAGAGAGAGAGAGAGAGAGGTGGACCCGATGCGTAGCTAAGGGGGGCCGAGGCAGGGGCTGTTTGAACGCCCCCCGGCCCCAGAGAAGGGGGGGCCCCAAATGCATCACTCCTCCAAACAAAACTCCTTGATCCTCTACAAACTTGGGTTAACTCCTTGGGGTTTGTGTTTAATTGATTGTACTTTATACCACATAGGCTTTTTTATTCGATTAAGAGGGTTTATGGGCATTGAAAGTCTCGAAAGTGTCAATGCACCAAAAAGTTCATTCCAAAAATTCCCGAAACTCCCACTGTTGGGCCTTCTCCGCCCCCCCCCACCCCCAACACCGCACACTTTAGAGGAGGCCCTTATAGTAACCCCTGGACCCAATGTCTAGCTCGCCCCTGGGTGGACGAGTGTATGAGGTCAATATCAGTACAGTAGGTGGGGGATGAGTCAATCAGAATATATGATTCCACTCTTGGTTCTCTTCATCTGGGATGAGAGAGAATCAAGAGGGGGCGAGCCCAAGCGGCTGGAGGCGGGGGTGGAGTGCCTCCGAAAAGGCGAGCATAATAAAAAGCCACCGGCACGCCCAGTATCTGACCCAGCAAGGCTAAAGGACAGACTCGCGGGCCCCAGAGTTGCCAGGTTGGCGGGTTTTACGCCAAATTGGGCGCTGTTTTATACTTGCCGGCGAGAAATTTTTCGTTTTGGCGACTTGGCGGATTTTTTGGCTGGTAAAAACAAAAAAAGGCAGTTTTTTTGGCTGTTTTTCATGATAATTTCTGTAAGGATATATACTTTATTAACGTTCATATTATTTATTTGGCACAAACAAAACGTTTGTTTGACGTTAAAACTCTAGAAAAAATAAAACGGCGAGAGGCTGACGAGCGATGGCAGCTGATAAGGATTAGCGCAAGGCCAAGAGATTCCCTTAGCCTTGGATTAGCGCATGAGTGGTGGATCGTCTTATTAGACGTATATGGGACAGGCCTCCCCCAAAACATGAGTCATGCCTCGTTTCCTTGACTGCTTCTCTTAATTTCCCCCCCTCCCTTCCCCCTTTCCCTCCTACTAAAGACAGATTAACAGGGATGGGTCACCTGCGTGACCCCACCCCCAATTGGGGGTGAATAAAAGGGCACTCAAACCGACAATGGTTTTCAGACTTTCAGTTCGGAATTTTGCCGTGAAGGAAAGTTGTTCATTGGAAAGGGCGGAAGCTCGATAAAGAAGAGATGGGTAAGATGGGCAAAATATGACAGAAAATACAGCAAAGATTGGGAGAAAAGAAGATAATTTACAGGAATAGATCACCAGTGTCCCAAGTGATGACACAAATGCTTCGTGCAAGTTTTGCAAAACTGTGCTGAGAGCTCACCGTGCGGATCAAAAAGGACATAGCATAACTCAAAAACACAAGAAAAATGCCCTTCCCTTTTCCGCCACAAGAACCCTTCTCGATACAGGCATAGTGAGAGTGAAAGTGGACAACAGTGTCAAGATTGCTGAACTAAGATTATCTGCGCACATTGCCTGTCACTCCAGTATAAAAACAATTGATCACTTGGGTGAGATTGTGAAACAAATTTCAGGAAAAGATATCGGCATTCACAGGACAAAGTACGTGTACGGCTCTGATAAATAACGTGCTTGGGCCTTGCATGCTTAAAGACCTCCTGAACGATGTAAGTGACAATGAATATTAATTGATTATTGATGAAAGTACTGACGTAACAAGCAAAAAGAAACTCTGTGTCGTTATACGTTACCCGAGCTTCAATAAGAAAAGAATAGCTACGTCAATCTTGGGACTGGTGGAACTAAAAACGTCCACTGCTCAAGGCATAACTGATGCCATACTTGATCTTTTAAAGGATGCGAATCTAGAGCCGAAGAAATGCATGCATCTGACAACAGACGGGTGCAACACCATGGCTGGACAAAGAAGCTCAAGGTTCCAAGAAATTAACCCCCATGTCACCCATATCAAATGCATATGCCATTCACTGCAATTGTGTTCATCTAAAGCCATGAAAAGACTGCCTGATCACCTCGAGTTTATGGTATCTGAGACTTACAGATACTTTTCTCACAGCCCACTCCGCCAGCAGAAATATGCAAGTCTCTACAGCACCATCAATGTCGAAGAACAACCTCTATATTACAGCTGTCTGATACGCGATGGCTTGCGATTGCACAGTGTGTGAGCAGGATCCTTGAGCAGTATCATGAATTCAAGCTGCATTTTGAGGTAAGTCAAATAACTTATTCAAAAGTGTGTGCGCGTGTGCGTGTTTGTATATATGTGTGTGTGGGAGAGAGATAGAGAGAGAGAGAGAGAGAGAGGAGAGAGGGAGAAGAGAGAGAAAGAGAGAGGAGGAAAGGGGAGAGAGAGAGAGAGAGAGAGAGAGAGAGAGAGGGGAGAGAGAGAGAGAGAGAGGGGGAGAGAGAGAGAGAGAGAGAGAGGAGATGTGTGTGTAAAGAGAGAGAGAGAGGAGATAAAGGAAAAGAGAGAGAGAGAGAGAGAGAGAGAGAGAGAGGGGAGAGGAGAGAGAAGGTGTGGGTGTGGTGTGTACAAGAGAGAGAGAGAGAGAGAGAGAGAGAGAGAGAGGGGGAAAGATTTTAAAAGGGGAGAAAGGAGAAATGTTAAAAATTTTTATATTCATCTAGGCTTAGTTTGGCCGGAAGCCAGCACCCAGATGAAGCAGGCAAAAAAACCCCGGTAACACCGGGAACCATTCAATGTGGGGTGGACAGGGGCTCGGGCTTAAGGAAACAGCCATATGTTTCCGCTCCGCCGGGGATCGAACCGGAACTTTCGGTTTTGAAACCGAGGTGCTTCCCCTACACACGGAGTGTGTGTGTGTGTGTGCGTGGTGGGAGAGAGGAGAGGTGGGGGAGAGAGAGAAGAGAGAAGAAGAGAGAGAGAGAAGGGACAAAAAGAGGGAGCGAGAGAGAGAGGGGGAGAGAGATAGAGATTGATTGATTATAGTTTTTTAAGGCGCGCAACTGCGGGTTATTGACGCCTGCTTACAAAAGATACATTTTAAGTAAAATAAAAACAAAATTTAAGAATATTATATATTATATAACATATATATATTATAATTTTATATATAAATATAGCTATATATATATATAATATATATAAGTATATATAATATTTATATAATATATATATTATGTTTATATGGATAAATATATAAAAGTATATATATAATATATATATATATATTATATATTTATATACAATAATATTTAAGGTAGAAGGATAGGGGCACCATGGCCGTTGAGCTATAATCATTAAACTCAGAGTCCCAGAACGCAGGTGAACACCAGGGCGCTGGATGGTAAATTCCCCCTGGTAATAGGGTCACTTGTGGGGTTAATGGGGGGGGTCAACTCCCGCTCCCTTGGAGGTCCCAAGTAGCTGGGGTGAACGTAAATGATTTACAGATAGACATACATGAAAATAGATAGACAGTATGGATGGTAGCCTACCATCCAGCGCCTCTCCTTCTCTACTTCCTTCTCTCTCTCCTCCTTTCCTTCTTTTCTCTCTCTCCCTCCTTCTCTCCCTCTTTCTCTCCATCCTTCTCTCTTTCCTTCCTCCTTCCTTTCTTCCCTCCTTCTCTACTTCTTTCTCTCCCTCCTTCTTTCCTTCCTTGTCTTCTCTCCCTTCTTCCTTCTCCTTTCCTCCTTTCTTCCTTATCCATCCTTCCTTTCTTCTCTCCTTCCTTCCCTCCTTCGCCCTCCTTCCTTCTCTTCCCTCCTTCCCTCCTTCTCTCTTTCCTTCCTCCTTCTCTCTTTCCTTCCTTCCTCCCTACTCTCCCTCCTTCTCTTCTTATTTCCTTCCCTCCTTCATTCCCTCCTTCCTTCCCTCCCTCCTTCCATTTCTGCCTCCTTCCTTCCTTCCTTTTCTACTTCCCTCTCCCTTCCCTCCTTCACCCTCCTTCTCTCCTTCCTGTCTTCTCTCCTTCCCTCTCTCCATCCATCCCCCCTTCTCTCTCTCTCTCTCTCTCTCTCTCTCTCTCTCTCTCTCTCTCTCTCTCTCTCTCTCTCTCTCCTCTTCTCCCTCCTCTCCTCTCTCTCTCTCTCTCTCTCTCTCTCTCTCTCTCTCCTCTCTTCTCCTCCTCTCTCTCTCTCTTCTTCCTCCTCTCCTCTCTCTCTCCTCCTCTCTCTCTCTCTCTCTCTCCTCTCTCTCTCCTCCTTCTCCTCTCTCTCTCTCTCTCTCTCTCTCTCTCTCTCTCTCTCTCTCTCTCTCTCTCTCTCTCTCTCTCTCTCTCTCTCTCTCTCTCTCTCTCTCTCTCTCTCTCTCCTCTACTTTTTATATAGTGGCGAAATTTTGGTACCACAAATAGAGAGAGAGAGAGAGAGAGAGAGAGAGAGAGAGAGAGAGAGAGAGAGAGAGAGAGAGAGAGTTTGCTTAGGCGGCGAGTAAAGGGAGGAGAATGTTAACAGGATGTGTGTGTGTGTGTGTGTGTGTGTGTGTGTGTGTGTGTGTGTGTGTGTTGTGTGTGGTGTGTATTCATCTAGTTGTTTTCATCTAGTTGTATTTTACAGGGCCTGAGCAACGCTCGTATGGCCCCGTTTCCATATCAACATTTTTATCATTCATCCTTAGTTCTTAGTGTTGGCCGAAGCCACCATCCCGGGAGGCGGGTCACAGCTGTAAGACTAAGTCACAAATGGAAATTTAACGGTCATTTTGTCGTCACGATAGAGCTACGATAACCACGACAGTGCCTTGACGGTGCCATAAATGTATTACGATAGCGTCAAGAGCTAGCAACATGCCCCACACGGAGGTGGGTGTTGGAGATAGAGAAGGAAGCGGGGGTAGAGATGAAGGAGGGAGAAACAGGGGTGGGTGTTGGTGATGGAAAATGGGGGGGGGGATGTGATAAAGAAGGGGGTGTTGGTGTTGGTGGGGAAACGGGGGCGGACCCAAATCTTGAAGTTCTGGGTGCAAGATCTTGTGAAACGCAACGTCACGGCGACAGCATCGGTTAAATCTCTTGCGGCGACTCGTGCAGTAACAATCTGAACGTCTGTTTGTGTAGTGCGCATGCCTCTCGCTCACTTGCCTCGCTCACTCGCTTGCTCCCTATCGCTGCAGACTTGTAGAGAGAGATTTTAACAATGGAAAATGATAAAAACTATGACCCTAGCTCGGGCGTTGCAAATGTAAACCAGAAGGATGAGGATGTTAAGTCAAGTGACGAAAAGGAGGAAAATGGGAGAAATACAATGGATGCAGAACAGCTAAATGGAGAGACAGCTGGAGAGGAGGAAGATGGAATGAAAGAAGAGATCACAGTTACTGATGGAAGTGAAGTGGAGGAGAGAAACGAAGAGAAAAGCAAATACCTAATACCTAATGAAGAGTTATTAACGAAGAACATCCCATCTGAGTCAACAACACATTCCAACCCACTGCCGAGACAAAGGAAGAAAAACAGGCCTAACAACGCAGCAGGAGAAGGAGGAGAAGACAAAGAAACACACGAGAAAGCACACGACGGAAGAAAAGTAAGCGAATGCAAAGAGAACATCGAAGACAAAGGTGTAACAGTTGAACCAGAAAAGATGACAAGGAGAAGTAAATCAAACACTCCTTTACAAAACGAGATGGATGGAAGGAAACGCAGGTCAGAGAAAACCAAAGAAGACAATATCACAGAAAACAGAGATAACAAATTGAACCCAACGAGCGAAGATGTAGGAAAACCAACTGTGGATAACAATATGAAGGAGACAGAATTAGAGAAGGAGGATAATCAGGATAACCATAGTTCCGTAGGCTTGAAGAAGGAACTGGGTCTTGTCAACTGTGTGGGGATAATCGTTGGTAATATCATAGGCACGGGTATCTTTGTGTCGCCCCGAGCCGTATTGCAGTACTCTGGCTCTGTTGGAATGTCCTTACTAGTGTGGGTTCTCTCCGGCGTCATGTGCATGGTCGGCGCCTTCTGTTACGCGGAGTTAGGTGAGCCCCTTAAGTGTCTCTCTCTACTTTCCCTACCGACGTGAAGGGTGTTGGTGGTGGAAAAAAAACCGTTTGATCAAATGTGATTAGATTTTATTGTCAGGTGTAGGTTTTTTTTTTTTTTTTTTTTTCTTCCTCTCTCTCTCTCTCTCTCTCTCTCTCTCTCTCTCTCTCTCTCTCTCTCTCTCTCTCTCTCTCTCTCTCTCTCTCTCTCTCTCCCCCCTTCCCCCTTCTTCTTCATCCTCTGAATAAAGTATCGTACATGTATAATCAATATCAGTATGCATGAGATTTATGTATACTTGTCCATACCACACACACACACACCACATTAATATAACTCCCTAATACACGCAACTAAATAATCGCCGCCACAGGTACGATGATCCCGCAAAGTGGCGGCGACTACGCTTACCTGTATGAGGCGTACGGGTCCTTTCCGGCCTTTATTTACCTGTGGACGACGGTGACAATCGTAGTCCCGGGCGGCAGGGCAGTATCGGCTCTCACCTTCGCTAACTATGTACTGCAACCTTTCTTCCCTGACGGCCAACCACCCCCAGATTCTGCCTTGCGCCTCGTTGGGATAGCACTGATGGGTGAGTACCTGTTTGTTTGTCTGTTTGTCTGTCTGAGTATATCAAATACATCAAAATGTACATCAAATGGTATAGTTTTAATCCTTCAAACTATCGTCATATTTAAAGATGGAGCTGGTTAGAAATGAATATATGTGAGTTATAGCTTTGATTTTCTGCCTTGCTAAAGCATTTCAAAGTTTCGTCCCCAAAATTGGGCTTTTTGTTGTCTCTTATTTTAGTCCTTGGTCAGTCCTTTCTGATGCATAAAAATATATTCAATTGCATGTTTCTGTATCGGAGATAACATATTCTATATCAGATAAATGTATTGTATGCAGATTAGGCAATATAGACCAATGAGGTGACTCGATGCATGGCTGGAAACTTGAACGGGGACTGCAGAACTTGCATCTGAAAAAATAAGGCTTTTTTAAGGGTTTGTTATTGACGAAGATGGAAGAAAATATATCAAGTAAAGATGAGGTTGGTTAGAAGTAAATATTTAAAGATGGAGCTGGTTAGAAGTAAATATTTAAAGATGGAGCTGGTTAGAAGTAAATATTTAAAGATGGAGCTGGTTAGAAGTAAATATTTAAAGATGGAGCTGGTTAGAAGTAAATATTTAAAGATGGAGCTGGTTAGAAGTAAATATTTAAAGATGAAGCTGGTTAGAAGTAAATATATGTGAGTTAAATTATAATAACATTTACAGTTATTTCATTTTATTGTTATTATCCATTAAGTTTAGAGCATTTGACTAAGAATTCAAAATATATTTAATCCACATCGGTAATACTGAATAATGTAAAAGAATATCAGATTAAACAAGTGTTGCGTATAGGATTCAGGACATAATTCAGGAGCATGAACAGAGATAAGCGGGAGGGAACCTGGCCCTGCAAGCTATTTAATGCAGGTAGGAAACTACGTACCAACCAAGAGTGACCACAAATATATATAGATGATTAAGCAAATGCCAAGGTTGTGTCTTGAAAACACTATTAAATCTGGACACGAGGCTTGGTCGAAACATAAAAACATTGAATTAGTAATGTTTTTAATTCTCCACGTTCCCCTTGTTGAACATTTAGAGTAAAACAAAGCAAATATCCATTTTTTGTACAAATATCAATGGAGGAGGAAGACGGAAAATAGGAAAGAAATTAAAAGATATTAAGAAAAAAAAGAAATAGACGGGTACAAAAGTCGAAATGGAATGTTTTTTTAAGAAATTGCAGGAATACAGTCGAATTTGCAACATATATTCAAGTAAATATATCTAAATATATCTCAGTTATCACCTACGTTTATCTCTGTGTTATCTCCCTCAGTTATCCTCACCTACATCAACTACAAGAAAGTACGATGGGCCACCAGAGTGCAGGACCTTTTGGCAGTGACGAAGGTGTTTGCCCTCATTGTGATCATCGTCGTGGGAGTGTTTCACCTGTTTCGAGGCACCACACAGAATTACGAAGATCCCATGGAGGGCACCACCACCCACCCTGCCTTGCTTGCCACTGCTTTCTACCAAACTTTCTATGCTTATAGAGGATGGTGAGAACGGTTGAAGGAGAGTGTGTTAAGTAGAAGGATTAATGCTTACGAAAAATTTAAAAAAATTCAGGTAAAAGCAAGTGTGTTAAGTTGAGTCATTTGTGCTTAAGAAAGATGGTGAGACCTAAAGTAATCGTCCGGACCCATTTTTTCTTTGCATAATTATGTTGAATATTCATTCAAAATACCTAATCCACAAAAAATAATTCATTTCCACGCCTTATTTCCCTAAAAACATGACTTTTGTATAAAGCACGGGAAAAACATCAGCCCCGTTCCAGCCGTGGCCCGAAACTTGCTGATGACGTCACTGAGAGGCGACAAACTGCATCACACAGTCTGCCTCTCCACCGACGCACACATCTTCTCCACACATTTATCGTGGCCGTATAGGTCAGAAACGGGTGACAAGCTCGCTGGAAAGGCGCAGCTTTCTTGCTGCTCCCATAAACGATGCAGGTATATGCCATATCGCAACAACAACAAATCTGCAACACTCAAAATTCTTCAAGTACTATATTTATTTATAATTTTACGTGTTTTTGTATTACCGCGGGGTTAGGAGGCCATCTCATTTGACGTCACCGAGCCGTGGTGCGTCGTCTGCAAGTCGTCAGGAGCGTTTTGGAAGCTCGGAGAATTTACAGATTTTGATTGCGGATTATTTAAAAACGGGTGACTGGATGCAAAAAGTGACAACATATTATTGATATACTGATGTTGATAATGGCTATATGTTGACTGCATTAAATCAGGAATGATGAAATGGTCTGGACGATTACTTTAACGTTGAAGAGAGTGTGTTATGTTAAGGGATTTATGCTTACGAAGGATGGTGAGACTTAAGGTTAAGGAAAGTGTGTTAAGTTGAGGGATTTATAGTTAGTTTGGTTTTGTGAAGGGAAACGAGAGAAAGTATATGAGTGGATTGTTGGATTAGTACATTTTGGTGATTAGAATGGTGTTGTAGTATTCATTTAGCCAGACACGGGTTATACCAAACACCAAATGTGCACACGAGTTTATTAATGCGAGAATATGTATACGTTACAGCGGAGACGGACGCGCGAGCATCACAGAGCGGAGTGTGTTAGCTCTCTGTGATGGTATGTGGAAGACTGACTGGATCGCGCTCGCGAGGGCAGGAGCTGCTGGGAATTTGGGTCACCCCAGTCAGCTCAGCCACACCTGGCGTGGCGTGACCTTCAGGGTAATTAAGCAGCTGGCGTTAAGCCCAACATTGGGGTCACTACAGTACTCCCCTTCTCACAAAAAAACTATAATAATTGTTAAGCCCCACGCCGCCCTACTCCCGAAGGGGGGAGGGAAATTGCGTACGCGGGCTCAACGGGGGGGTGTCAATGTAGCTCCTGTTTTAGCTCCCCCCCAAACCCGCTAAGGTTCTATCCAATCGGTCGCTGGCGTGGCATGACAACTAACCCTGGCACCCCTACCTGTCGGGGGCCGGGTAGGGCGCATCTCCAAGTTCTACAGAAGGTAAGCGGGCAGTGCCCGTTCGCGTCGTCGGAGATACGGGGAGCTTGGTTCCCCAGGCTAGCAATAGCCCCGGCTATGCCGGGGCGACCCTCCCTGTCCCCCCTAGAGTCCCTAGCTTGATACAGGTCCCCCCGGGGCCTCCTTAATCGCCTGCCCCATCATGCACTTGTCAATCACGTGAATACATCACCATCTGCTGCGTCGCCTTCAGGAAGACCTGTATGTGGTACCCCAGAGGTCCTAAGATCCTGTTGTAGGTGCCTCGTAATGCCCCGGGGTTCCGAGGGGGAACCCAGGGGAAGCCTCCTGAAGGAGGTATCTAGTAGGGCGTCGTAGTAGCGTAGAGTTTCACCTCCGGCCCACGCCCGCCCCTAGTGCCTGGCCCCAGCGCCCAGTGGCTCCCCAAGGGCCCTGAAGAGAGGTGGGGCGAGTCCTGCCCTGCTCCGGGGATCCTGGGGGGGCCTCGGGCGAGGCACGCCAGGACGCAGGCCGGAAACAGGGTAGTCGTATCCCGTAGAGTTTTCCTTGCCAACCTTGCGTCGGCAACCTCAGGCACGCGGGCCAGACTTGGCACGCAGGATGTCTCCTACGCGTCGCGGTTACTCGCCCGTTACTCACGACTCGACGTGAGGTTACTCGCTGCAGTTATTCCTGCAGTAATATACTATCACGTTCGCGACACAGTGTGCACACGTATGAAAACGCCCGCCGAAGCCGCGCGAGGTACTGTCCTCGTTCCTCCTTCAGTGGTGGGCGAGGAGCTCACCGCTGAACTCTCAACAGTGAGTCCCTTGTCCTATAGGACTCTCCTGTTTAAGGCCTAACCTTTTCTCCCCTCTTGGCGCTGATAATGATCTGTTCCCTCAGCGAAAACCCTTTGCTTCCCCTCTCTCACTACCATCCTTAGTCCTTCTGCCTTCTCCCCATTTATCCTTCGTTCCTCCCTATTCCTCATTCCTCTACGTCCCAGCCCTCACAATAATAATTATTATTATAATAATAGTACGTGAATGAACAAAGCCGCTGCATGCACAGAGGGGAAGAATACAGTACAAGGCCCAACAAAAAACACAGGCGTGGACTATACACCCTGGCGGTGCCTACTGCATGATTACTGCATTCGGAAAAACTGTGGGCGATGAATGACCCGCCCCGAGCGCGTTGTGTATCCCTCAGGAACGAAGCCGTCCATAGACGCCCCAGCATCGCTGTCCTACGAAGGCGATTCCACGGCAGAGGCTGTAAGGTTGCCGGGAAGGGCAGGAGGCGTGGAGTCGGAAACCGCCAGATCTGCAGGAGGAGAAGCAACTGGTGGAGGGGGGGAAAGGGAGGGGGAGGCGAGGATAAGGTGTTTGACAGAAGGTATTGGGTCAGGTGTAGGATGAGGAATGGGGATGGGGGGGGGGTTGTGAGTGGGGCAGGTGTAGGCTGAGGAGAGGGAATAGGGCTTGGTGGAGGATGGGCCTGAGGGGGAAGGGGTGGCGACGAGGCCGCCAAGACCTCAGCGCTGAGAAAGGGTTGAGGTGGAAGGGAGGGGGAAACCCCCCGTAAGAGGGCCGGGGGGAGGGTGGCAAAACGGGGGTGAGGGAGTGGTGGATGATCTGAAGGAGAAGGAATGGAAGGAAGGGGTTGCACATTTTGAGGGAGGGGGGGAAGAGGTGGTGAAGGAAGGAGATGAGCAGCCTTCACACGGTCCTCCCATGACGTCACATACGGGTGCCCAGGGACTTCGAGGGTGAGGCGCCAGGACACGATAGGGACCCTTATAGGATGGGTCCAGAGGCCTCGTGTGGGCATCCGTCCGCAGGAACAGGTGTGTAGCCGTTTGCAGCTCCGGCGGGAGATGAGTGGGACGCGGCGGGGGCGTACTGGTGGCGTGGGCTGTAGTGCAGACATCGCCTGCCGAAGCGCCGGGAGGAAGGAGAGAGCGTTGCTGGCATCCGTCACTGGGGTGAACTGGCACGGCAGTCGCAGGTCTTCACCATACACCAGCTCTGCCGGCGTATGATGTATATCTTCCTTCTCCGTAGCTCGAAGTGTGAGGAGGAGGATGGGAAGGGCGTCCATTCAGCTTGTTGGGTGTGGCTGGGCCCGTATGGCTTCCTTCAGGCGTCTGTGGAATCACTCCACCATGCCGTTGGCTTGAGGGTGATACGCCGTAGTACGCTGACGGCGGGTTCCCAGGATAGCAAGCAGGTCACCCCAAGCACGGGACTCAAACTGCACGCCTTGGTCAT
Organism: Chionoecetes opilio; assembly: GCA_016584305.1. Taxonomy (NCBI): domain Eukaryota; kingdom Metazoa; phylum Arthropoda; class Malacostraca; order Decapoda; family Majidae; genus Chionoecetes; species Chionoecetes opilio. Next base: position 35,249 of record JACEEZ010009010.1, read on the forward strand.
GGGCAGCCGTACATTTCGCGGTACTGTCAGAGCTGGGCACTAAATACATTAAATGTATTTAAATACTAAATATTAAATACATGGGAAAAATGTATTTAAATACCAAATACTAAATATATTTTATGAATGTATTTAAATACTAAATACTAAATACATCAATTGTATTTAAATACATTTGTAAATACATTTTAAAAAATTGAATTTTCTTAGAATTTCCTTAGATTTTGGGTTTCCTTAGAACTTTCCTTCTCAGGCCAAAATTTCCTTGAAAGTGGAAACAGTGGTTCACTGTAACATCATGGTTGCCAGATAGTTGGGCGGGTTTATGGCCAAATTAACTGATCAAAAAGAATTTACATTTTTATATTATGAGTATTTAAATACAATGTATTTAAATACTCATAAAATTATTTAAATACTGTATTTAAATACATGAAAACCAATATATTTATAAATACATTTCTAAATACCCAAATGTATTTAAATACTGCCCAGCTCTGGGTACTGTCAGACATGGGAATAGCGGTGCCCCAGCGGGTCACCCTGTCCACACAAGTCAACAGGTAATGATGATCGCGGGTGGCCGGCAAAAGACCCACCAGGTCTACATGGACGGTGTGAAATCGCTGGGTGGGCGTGGGTAAGGTTTGGAGAGGGGCCTGTGTGTGTCGGTGAATCTTTGCGGTTTGACAGGCAAGACAGGCACGCGTCCATTCCTTGATGTCACGCCTCATCCCAGGCCATACCGCTCGCCTGCTGATGACGCGATGGGTACCGAGGATGCTGGGGTGGTTCAGGGAGTGGTAGTGATTGAACACTGACCTGCGGTGTTGACGGGTGATGAATGGGCGTGCGGGGCCACAAGAAACGTCACACCAAAGTTTTGCCGCGGAGTCGGGGACGTCGTTCAGGACCAGGTGGAGCCCTGTGGGCCCCTCAATCAGGACTTGCAACTCAGGGTATCCCTCTTGTGTCGCTGCCAGGGCCACGTAATCGAGCGGCGCAGGCATCGTGACCGCGGACATCATCCGGGGGGTTGTGGCGCAGCGGGAGAGGGCGTCAGCCACGGTGTTGTCCTGCCTCGGGATATGGCGGATGTCTGTGGTAAACTCTGATATATAAGCCAGCTGTCTGGAGACCCGGGGGGTGAAACTTTCGCCAGACTGCACCATAGCGTTTGTTAACGGCTTGTGATATGTCAATACTTGAAACTCCTTGCCCTCAAGAAAGTAGCGGAAGTGTCTCACGGCCACATACACCGCCAACAACTCCCTATCGAAGGCGCTGTAGAAGCGTTGGGAAGGCTCCAAACGCTTGCTGAAGAAGGTGATAGGGCGAAGCTCGTCCTCCACCTTCTGCTGGAGGACAGCGCCCACCGCTTCTGCTGAGGCGTCAGTAGTGAGGACGGTGGGGGCATTGGGGATGGGTAGGCGAGGAGCGACGTCGAGGCGAGTTGTTGTTTGATGCTGTTGAACGCTCCCTCGGCTTCATCAGTCCACTGCAGGGGTTTCGGTGAGTTTTTATTTACCCCCTTCAGGAAGTCATGTAAGGGGACGAGCCGAGCGGCAGCTTGGGGAATGAAGCGGTGGTAATCATTAATCACCCCCAGAAATTCCCTGATCTTCCTGACCGTACGAGGCCGTGGGAAGTCCGCGATCGCTGACACCTTCTGCGGGAGGGGAGATAAGCCCGCTGACGTGACTCTGTGGCCCAAGAAGTCCAACGCCGGAGCACCCAGCACACACTTCGCTGGGTGGATCCGTAAACCAAACTCCTGAAGGCGAGTGAGTGAGCAGCTGGCGCAGATGGAGCTCGTGTTGTTGTGCGATGAGGTGACAAGGATGTTGTCGATGTACACCACGACGAAGTCGAGTCCCCTGACTACTTTATCCATAAAGCGCTGGAAGGTCAGAGCCGCGTTGCGTAGTCCGAAATTCATGTAGAGGTACTCAAACAGGCCGAAAGGCGTCGTCACTGCAGTCTTCAGCACGTCCTCGTCAACCACGGGGATCTGGTGGAAGGCCCGTAGAAGATCAAGCTTCGAAAAGACTGACCGCCCGTGTAGCATGCTGTGAAAATCTAACACGTGTGGAATAGGGTATCGGTCCGGCCGAGTCATGGCGTTGAGAGCCCTGTATTCGCCGCAAGCGCGCCATTCGCCTTCTTAGGCCTTCGGTACCATATGGAGAGGTGAAGCTCAGCAGCTGTCATAAGAACATAAGAAAACTAGGGGGGGGGCACTCAGTAGAGCGCATACCTCCGCCCGAATATTTCCTGAAATATACGTATATATATATATATATATATATATATATACTAGCCGCAAAGCCGCCCTCCGGGCGGACTTTTTGGCTAGCTCCTGTGGAGGGCTATTGGTGGGCCTTTGGCCCACCACCTGTGTTTGGTGGGCCGAAGGCCCACCAAACACAGACTCTCCAGATAGCCCCTTCTAGCTTTCCTGAAATCATGGATGTAGAAATGTATGTATTAACGCCAACCTATTCACATCACCCCCAACCCATTCACTCACCCATTACCCATCACCTCCCACCCATTCACTCACCCATTACCCACCACCCCCCACCCATTCACTCACCCATTATCCATCACCACACACCCATTCACTCACCCATTACCCATCACCCCCATCTATTCCCTCACCCATCACCCATCACCCCCACCCATTCACTCACCCATCACCCCACACCCATTACCCATCACCCCACCCATTCATTCATCCATTACCCATCACCCTACATCAAGGTTTCCTCAATTCTCGCAACCCACTGTGCCATATGAGGGGATTCCGCCACAGGGGGCGGCACCTGGAGTGGAACACACACCACACACACACACACACACACAGACACACTTTCGCTTATATTATTATATATATATATATATATATATATATATATATATATATATATATATATATATATATATATATATATATATATATATGCACGCAGTATGAGCTCATACCTCCGGCCGAATATTTCATCAATTGGTTGTCATGGCAACAGTTGTCAATAGATTTCATCCAAAATTAAATCAGGTCTTCTTTATACCAAATAGACTTGGTATACCGAGTTTGGTCCAAATATATTAGCAACTTTTCGAGAAATCCTGTACACTAACAGACAGAGAGACAGAGAGACAGAGAGACAGACAGACAGACAGACAGATCGGGGTGAAAACATAACCCCTCCAACTTCGTTGGTGGAGGTAATAAGGAAGCTACAAGAGTCCGTGAGGCCTACACGTGGTAGTTTCTGTTACCTAACACTACCTACATCCACCTTTCATCCCCATCCATGAACCTATCCCCTATGAACCTAGAGCCCTTCTTTGAAGCTCCCCAATGACTCAGCACTAACTACCTGTCTACTGAGTCCATTCCAATCATTCACTACCCTATTAAATTTTGTGAAACAATTTTTCCCGATTTTTTTTTTTTAATCTACGCTTTTCCAGTTGGAATCCGTTACTTCTTGTTCTACCTTGGTTAATAGCCGTAAGAAATGTTCCTACCTCTCCTTTATTAAATCCCTTTATCCACTTAAAAACTTCTATCAGATCGGTCCTTACTCTGCGTCTCTCGATTGAGTGTAATTTTAATAGCTTCAATCTCCTCTCATAACTAAAGTTACGCATCCCTTGAATCATTTTGGTCATCCTTCTTTGCACTGATTCTAACAAGGTTATATCCATCCTGTAATATGGAGACCAAAACTGAACCGCATAGTCTAGGTGAGGCCTGACTAGAGCCAGATAAAGCTTTAGAATAACTTCCGTACTTCTACTTTTAACCCTTCTGGTAATGAATCCTAACACTCTATTAACTCTATTTCTAGCCTCAATACATTGTTTCCTAGGTCGGAGGTCTGGGCTCACCCACACTCTAAGATCTTTTTCACCTTCTGATCTTTTCAGCGATACATTGCGTATGGTGTATATATTACCAGTGTTTTTTCTATCAGCATTCATAACGCTGAACTTATCAATATTAAATTCCATCTGCCATCACCCACTCATTAAGTTTGTCTAAGTCTCCCTGCAATATGTTTACATCAGACTGTGATCCAATAATCCTACCTACCTTAGTATCATCAGCAAACTTGCTGATATCACTGTTAATCCCACTATCCAAGTTGTTCATGTAAATAAAAAATAGCAATGGACCCTGTCGCAAGGTCGAATGGTCTCCTCCTGCAGTAAGTGCTCAAACTCCTTTTTCGCCGCCTGGAGGCGTTCAGGAGTCAGACGTCGCGGCCGAGCAAAACAAGGAGGTCCCGTCGTGGCAACGGTGTGTGTCACCTTGTGATCCCTTTTGGCGGGGCCGGAGCGGAAAGAAGTGAGGAGAGGGAAATCCTCGAGAAGAGCGTCGTACGGGACCGCCTGGCGTAGGTGTGTCAGGAGGGCTGTTCGCCACCCGCAGGCCACGGTAGGGATGACAATGTTGGTTGGGCGATGCAGCAAACGTCCGCGCCGGGGATCAACGAGCAAGTCGTGGGAGGAGAGGAAATCCACACCCAGGATAGGCTGATCCACCTCAGCCACCACGAAAGACCTGACGAAGGGCGAGGCAGGCGTGAAGGAGAGGCGGAGAGTCCGCGTAGCATAGGTGGCTATAGGCCTCCGCCCCCGAATCCACCAGGTAACGTATCCCCGACAGCGTGTCGGCCACCCAAAGCAGCGTCTGGCGGTCAGGGAGTGGTGGCGACGGAGGCGGAGGCGCTGCAGAAGACTGGGCGGGCGAGCGGGCGCGGGGTGATACGAGAATCTGTGGTGGGTTGACCAGGGGCGGAAGTGCACGGCTGAACCTGTGCAGGGAGTCGGGCTTCAATATGCAGGGATCGGACGGGTTGGGCATCAGGATGACATGGCCAGGAGAGTGCCTCGCGGTGGAGGCCCGAGAGATGGGGGCGGGAGACAGGTGCGCACTCACCGACCCCCGGCGCTGGTCGATTCCCGACCAGGCACATGGAGGCTGACAATTCCTGGCTGCCGCGCCGAACCGACCATGGTAATAACAATATTTGTGGCTAGTAGGGGAGTGGAAGACTCAGAAGGCGGCCTCTAATCGCTGAATGGCGTATGCCATATCGGAGAGGCGGGCGTCTGTTGAAGAGCTGTGCGCCAGGGCATTGTTATGGCCCCCTCGCGCCCCGGGTCTCTCAAGCGCACTGAGGAATTTCGTGGAACCGGCAGGGATGTCACCTGGGGTAAATACCGCGGGCGCCCGGACCCCGTCGGAGGCGCTGCAGGCACAGGAGTGGTGGGGGGGCAGCGGAGGGGGGAACGTGGTGTAGGCCGCGTGAATGTTGTCAACGAGCTCCGCGTATTCATTTATGGTGACCGGGCCCCGTAAACCCACCAGCTGCACGCGGAATGGGTGGAGCATGAGGCTGGTGTGGCGGTAACGTAGCATAGCCTCGGACAATGGAAACCCCGCAGCTCTGTTAAGGTTCTGCATTCGGAAGAGGAATGCTGAAGGGCGACGTCCGTTATATCGTAGTGTGTCGAGCTCAGCCACGTAAGCCTCGCACGACCTTCCAAGGGCGCGGACGAGGGCAGTTTTCAACGCCTCATATTTCCCGTCAGCCGGGGGCGCCGTAAGCACTGATGAGATGCGGGCAGCGACGATTGGCGGAATCGCCCTGACAAGTGCCTGAAACTTGTGGAGATCCGTGATTTCCGGGGCCCGCCCACGGAACTTCCAGATGCATAAGCCACGTGGCTATGTCGTAGGTGAAGGCTGGGAGGCGTGGGCTGTTAGTATCCATCGTGTCGTAGGTACACTCGAAGTCACCAATTGTAGTATTTCTTTAGCCAGACACGGGTTATACCAAACACCAAATGTGCACACGAGTTTATCAATGCGAGAATATGTATACGTTACAGCGGAGACGGACGCGCGAGCATCACAGAGCGGAGTGTGTTAGCTCTCTTGTGCAATGGTATGACAACGGACCAGGCACTGATTTGGTCAATCGAGTCAGCACACGCAGCGGCATGGGGCCTACAGGGAGTGCTGTTGTTTGTGGATTTGGGTGCTGACCGGCCATCAGTCGCCACACTCGTGGCAGTGACGCTTTCGGGAATTAAGGTCACTAGTAGTTAAGCCCACACATGGCGTCTACCTTTAGGGAGTTAACCTGTGTTAAGCCAACATTGCACATGTATAGATTTATGTATAAAATCTGAATGTATGTTTGTTTTTTGTTGTGTGTGTGTGTGTGTGTGTGTGTGTGTGTGTGTGTGTGTGTGTGTGTGTGTGTGTGTGTGGTGTGTGTGTGGTGTGTGTTGGACCTAGCCTTTTACATATTCCTTTCTATTTTCAATTTTTATCTTCTTTTTTTACAGGGATCATCAACAGCATAGGAAGAGCTAAGATCCATCTAGGTAGCAACACACACACACACACACAAAACACACACACCACACACACACACACACACACACACCACACACATACACACACACACACACACACACACAACACACACACACACACACACACACACACACACACACACACACACATGTTGAGTTTACAGCTCTCAAAAAAAATATTGTACCAAATTTATTACCTTTCACCTTCAGAAACATGCCGCGGGCTATAGCCATCTCCGTCACCTGTGTCATCGTGATCTACACACTCACCAACGTCGCCTATTTTGCTGTGTTGCCGAAAGACCTGATGCTCGCCTCCCCCGCTGTGGCTGTGGTGAGTAAAATACTAATACTAATTATAATTATAATAGTAAAGAGAGTAAAGTTAGCAGTAACTAAAGAAAGTATAACTAAAGAGAGTAAAGTAACAGTAAAGGTGAGTAAAGAGAGGCAGTGTTGCAGTTGTTTTGATTCTTGTGTTGTTTGTATGTGCGTGTGTGGGGAAGGGGTGCGTGTGAGAGTGTTTAGGTGAAAGTTAGTGCCATGCAAGTAGGTGTGCGAGCGTGTGTGTGTGTGTGTGGGCTGGAAAAGTAAGCCAAGCCACTAGTAAGACCCATTATCCCACGAAATGTTTAAATGAGTCAGAAAACAAATGCATCATGCCTAAAATAGAAATTTGTAACATGTAAATATGGTAAATACAGCACAAAATTGTAAGAATTCACGATGATGACATTATCATTATCGTATGAGTGGATATTTATCAGTAACAATAACTAATTATAACGATGAAAATAATGTTTATATTAATGACAATGATTATAAAATAACACGCATGAAGATTGAGCAAAAACTGACCCAGCATCCGTTATCTCTCCTTACCTTCATCCTCCTCTGCTTCCTTCCCTCCATCCCCTTCTCTCCCTGATACGTTCTTCTTCCTCACTATACGTCCTCCCTTTATTCGTACTCCTACAATCTTCTATTTTCTCCATCCTTAATGGTTTGTTTAGCCTTACTCACTTCATTCTCCACTCCCTTCATTGTTCTCCCCACTTCATAAATCCCAATATATCTCACTCCTCACACAATCCCTTGCAGCAAAGTTGTCTCCCAACCCTCTTCTTCCGTTCACTGTTTCCTACACTAACTTTCCTACACTTCCTTCACTGGTACACTAAAGTCCCCTTCTCCTTAACCCACACTTATATATATATATATATATATATATATATATATATATATATATATATATATATATATATATATATATATATATATATATTAATATATATATATATATATATATATATATATATTATATATATATATATATATAATATATATATATATATATATATATATATATATATATATATATAAATCTCAAAATTTGTCTGTCTGTCTGTCTGTCTGTGTGTCTGTGTGTCTGTTCGTTATAGACTCGGCTACAGATGGCCAAAATCCCGCATGCCGCACATATTTGGAATCCTCATGACCCAGCGGAGAAAATAGGCTATGTTACGATGGGTGTGGCCGACCCTGGTGGTCGGCAAAAACAACCTAAATACGGCTGTGGCTGCTATAGTCTCTGCTGGAATATTTTCTCTATCTGCATACTAGAGAGAATGAACATTTTATGGGGATACTATTATAAATTTTAGTAACTTACTTACTTGATATATCAAGGGGGCCGCAGGGGGCCGCAGGGGGTGGCCGCAGGCTCCCCATTGGGCCGAAGGCCCATAGCCCTCCGCAGGAGCTAGGAGAAAGGTGTCCGGAGGGCACCCTTTCTGCTATATATATATATATATATATATATATATATATATATATATATATATATATATATATATATATATATATATATATATATATATATACCCGTCGCCCACTGGTGCACTACCTCCTGTCCTGCCCCGCCACCGCCCCCCTGAGGCCCGGCCCGGCCCTCGCCGCCCAGCCTGCAGGTGGGGGCTGCTGAGTGGGCGTGAAGGCAGGGCCGCCCTCATGGTCCGCCACACCCCGAGAGACGTGATGTTGGGGGTGCTGCGAGCAACGCCCCCTCCCCGCTGACACATCACCCACACCCGGCCGGGTGATCAGTGACGCAGGTGACTCACCATCACCACGCCTCCACGCGACCCTCCCGTAGCTTGACGGGATAATCTCCTCACCGGCGGGCTGATGCCCGCTTTGCACTTTTTTGCTGCTGCACTATGTGTATTTATGTACATGCGTGTACTGTATATATATATATTATATGCTGTATGTTTTAATTGTACAATAAACCTTTACAAATCTATCAAAATATATATATATATATATAATAATATAATAAAATATATATATATATATATATTATATATATATATATATCTTTTCCTCCCCTGCTATGTAATCTCCCCCCCTTTTCTTTAGTAAATTTGTAAAACTTGTAAACCTTTTTCCCCCAGACCTTCGGCAACCTTACTCTCGGCGTAATGGCTTGGACAATCCCCGTTTTCGTTGCTTGTTCCATCAGCGGGGCACTCAACGGGAATACCATCATCTATTCCAGGCTCCTCTTCGTCAGCGCTCGCCGTGGACACTTACCTCGCTTGCTCTCCCTTGTCCACATCGAGAACAACACGCCAGTCACCTCGCTTATGTTCCTGGTGAGGTTTTTTTTATGAAAGTTGAAGAAATGTTTGTTAAGTAGTATATATGTTGCCTCTTTGAAGTTACCCCTGCAAAATACTAATAGGGTTGTGTCATGGGCGGGATTCTTGCTTCTTACTTTCTTCCTTACCTTCTCTCTTCTCTTTACTCTTGCTTTGCTGTTTTGGTATTCTGAGGGGGATTCCTGAAGGGGCAGTCTTGGTCAAGGGGGTGACGTATTTAGCCCTGTTGACAGAGACTTGCATGTGGCCGTATTATGGAGCCAGGTGATGCTTCTATGGGGGGTTATTGCTGGACCCGACAGAGGCTTCACATTGCCCTGGGTCACAGTTACCTTTTGAAATCCCGTCAGTATGTCCTTCCAACAGTTATATGTCTCAGGCTGGTAATCATAATTTGGAAATGAATAATTTCCTTTTTCCTTGCCCGGCGAGGATTCGAGTCGTCGCTATCACCAGATTTGCACCCACTTGGCGCGTTAACCGACCTGGCCAAAGAGTACCCAGCTAACCATCACTGGCGGGCCGACGTAGGCCGTAGAGCGGCGAACGGCGGCCGCCGGCGGCAAATTTACCTCCGTCAGCCCTCCGAAGGCCCGCTGGTGTATTTTCAGACGGGATAATTTACTATGTTGAAAATTAATGTACAGAATTTCAAGAATTTAATATTTCTATGTGTAAACATTTTGAAACAACAGTTATATGATTATCTTGCTGTAGTATTACATCAGTAGTGACAAGCAGCAGCAACTTGACGTCAATCCTCCGGAGGCCCGCTGGTAGGTATTTGTAAGTGGGAAATATTCGTTTCATATTATATATATTAACTCAGTAATATACATAGTATCTCAATATCGGTACCATCACTATTATTAGGCCTGTTCAAGCTATTAAAAATTGTTATAAAAGTTTTTATAATAGTTTATGGAAATTATCATATATCAATTTATTTCAAATATTTCCAGCTTAATCAGGAACAACCAGAGTTACATAGAAATAAAGATGAGACACGTACGTACATAGGAAGGAGTTTACATGGAAAAAGGTTATCAGTTAGTCTATGTGTGTAGCTAGTATAATATAATAAATAACATTTGATTATAACCGCGGCAAAGATTACGGGATAACACAAGGTCATATTTTCCCTTATTTCAATAACTTCCAACATATTATCAACACATATCAATACTCAACGGTACACCTAATAAGGAACATGTAGATGATGGAGAATTAACATGGATAATATCATGATTTAAAGCGCGTTTTCGCGGCCGCTCTGGCCCGGTCTGGACTGGGCTAGTCCCGGGCGGTCACTGTTTTTGCGAGGCAGTCTGGAACGCTTTAGCCCAGTCCAGTCCGGTCCAGCCCAGAGAGCAGGACCACCTTGGACCAGTGTGGGGAGAACTGGCGCATGCGCACTACAGTCAGCGGGGAAGACGACCAGGAGCTTCTGGTGCTGCTGATAAGACATGAAACACCATGATGGCCGACCATAACACTAAAGTAATTTCACGAAAAATTACAATATTCGCAATTTGCTGAAACATCTTAGGAAATTAATGTACCGTCAACAAAACTATATTGCATTTCTGCCCGGAGGACCGCTCACTCGATCCCCCAGCCAATAGGAACGACGAATGGGACGGGGCCAGTCTCGATGTATTTTAGCGAGCATCAGTCCAGCCTGGAACGGTATAGACTGGACTGAACCAGAGCGGTGAACGTCACGAAAACGCGCTATTAGTATATAATTTTATTTGAAATAATTTCCCAGCTATCAATGCATTAAACTGCCAGACGTACGATAGCCATTACAAAGGGTTAAAAACCACAAAAGGCCTAAATTGTCACCCTTAAACCAGTCGATAACATAATGAGAACTTAGTTATAACATGTTTTCGCTCCTTCATTATATCGAAATAGACTGAATAATATAAATAATTGCAGTACGACACGTTTTCTTAGGAATTCCTCGGCAGCGTTGTGTCAGTGAGTGAAATCAGTTAGTGGGAAAACGCACAAGTGGGTGGACGTTGTTATGTGGTTCGCCGCAACTTATATCCTTCTACATAGCTGTTCAGTGTTCCACGTACACCAGCATGTAAACCCAATAACGAAAATGTTTTTGTACATATGAGATAAACAATGTCCGTAGCAATTATGATCTCTTTTTCATCGTATTACTGGAAAACCCCTTTGGAATTTAGGTTATATTTTGAATTCAGTTGAATTTTTAAAAATGTTGAAAATTACAAAGGAAACTTCAAAAACAACTTTTTGCAAATAATTAGGTTAACTTTTTAAAAGTTAAAAACAGGGGAAAAAAATAGCCCACCCCGGGGGATGGGTATTAAAAAACCCCTATACTCAAATCGTGGGGGGTGAATAAACCGGACCCCTCCCGGGGGGGATCCCCAAACGCAATTTTTAAACCCGGACGGGAAAAGCAAAAAAATTAAAACTTCAAAACCACCGCAAAAGGTTTTTCCACTTAAAGGCGCGGGTAAAAGCCTAGTAAAAATAACTGGAAAATGAAACCAACTACATCCCAAAAGGTTGGCGTAAGGCTGCCCGAAAACCGAAAAAATATCAAGAAACCCCCCAAAAATTTTAGAATAAAAACGGGCAAAAGGTTTAAATCATTTCTTTGTAAAGTTATATAAAGTAGATACTCAATAAGGGATAAACAATAACAAACGACCGGCCTATGGGGGGGGGGAAAAATTTTTCCCAATATTTATTAAAATACTTTTGGTAAATTTTGTAAATGTTTTAATAATTTCCCTTTTTTTATAATACTTTATTTTTTCTTATATACAAACAAACACCCCGCGGTTTGGAAAAAAAGGGAAATTGGAAAAGAAAACAACCAAGTGTGGTAAAAAAAAAAAAAAAACAAAAAAAAAAAAAAAAAAAAAAAAAAAAAAAAAAAAAAAACTACCACTCGACCATCACTATTTCATATAAATCAAAATTTAAATAACCGATCGATATTTGTATGTTGAGTAGAGCGGTGAGTAAGTTAAGAGTGGATTTTGGATATATAAAATTTAGGGGCCTTGTTATCTCCATCCCCCCTTCTCCCTCCCATTCCCCTTCCTTTATCCTTCCCCTTCTACTTCCCCTTTTTCCTCCCCATCTCTTTTTTCTTTTTGGGGTTATACAAAAATTATATGTGTTTTTTTATGTCTTCGGGCGTTCATGTCGATGTTGATGTTCGTGCCCTCGACGTGCGAGGGGTTGATCAAAACAGGCTTTCCCGGGGAAACCCTGAGGGCCCCTCGTGTGCATCCCCTCCTTTTCGGGTTTTCCGCGTGAAGCACCCGGATCTGCCGCGCCCCATCAAGGTAGGTTAAGGGAGGATAAGGAAACAAAAGGGATAAAAAAACAATCATCATAAAAATCTTTTGTTTAAGTCAGATTTCCCGAAATGTTTTTATGGGTTAGACTGTGATGAACGCTTAAATTTTATTATAACAGAAATACCCAGAAACATAAGATAAAACAAAAAAGTAAAAAAACGACAGTTTTATGACCTACGACCCTTTATATAAAACCCAGTATTTAATAATTTCTTAATTTTACGGGGAGAGAAAGAAGACAAAGGAGAAACAAACAGAAACGGTTTTTTGAACCATACGGGGCCTTTTTATATATCACTATCAATTTTTAATTTAGAGACAAAAGGGAAGGGAAGGAAAGAAAAAGGGAATCAGAATTACATATTTCAACTATATTTTTCCCTTCTCCCCCTCCTCCAGTACATAATGTCTTCCCTTTTTTTCCTTCTGAGGTTTGGATCGGTTTCCCCTCATCTACATCGCCCCTTCTTTCTTCTGTGCGATCCCCGAGGAACAGCCCCTGGAGGTGGTGGCGGCCCTAGTCACCCTCGCACGGGCATTCCCAGTCTACTATTTCCTGTCCACAGAGAACAGAACCCCCCAATGTCTCCTCAACGCCAGGGTAAATACTTCTCGAGGTTTCATTTTTGAATTTGGGTTTTTTAAAAATTTATTTTTTGTTTTAGAAGGTTTTTTTTTTTATTTGTTTTAGTATATTGATTAGTTTAGTTTTTTTTCGTGTTGGGGTTTTTTTTTTTTTTATGTAGTGTGTATTTCTTTTTTGTAGTGGTGGGGTAATAGTAGTACGTAAAAAGTATTTTAGGGTATTTTTTGTTTGTAGGTAGTAGTAGAGCCTAGTAGTTGTGGTAATATGAGGTTTAAATTTTTTTTTATTATTATGTATTTTTTTTTGAAAATGGTGAAGTAGTAGTTTTTGGATTTAATATTTGCGGGGGTTTTAGTGTGGTTAGGTATATAACAGTAGTAGAAATAGTAGAAGTAAAAGTAGGGAATGTAGTAGTGTAGTAGTAGTCACAAAATTGTAGTAGTAGAACAGTAGAAGTAGTAGCAGTTTTTTGATTCTTAAAACCCCGCCGCTTTCAGACAAAATCACGTACGAAACCAGTGTGTTCATGGCGTCCCTGAAGAGAGAACCGTAAGGCAACACTGAGCTCACATCTCGCACTTACACTCACCCCGCCATCATTTTCCCCCCCCTTTGCACCCCATTACCTCCCTTTTACCTCCCTTTTCTGGAGCACCCCTTCCTTACCTTCCCCACCAGCTATATAAAGCGGTACACAGTTTGCTTAAGATTAAGTAAATAAGATTTTTTTTCCAGGGTGGGTTCCGCAATTTTGTCGCAATTTCCCCAATTCCGCAACTTGCGGAATGGTAATTCGGTTTTTTCGGAAAATTTCGCAATTTTCAGATGCCTGAAAAAAAAATTTCGGAATTTCGGGGTTTCGGACCGCCAAAATTTTAAAAAGCAATCGCAATAATTTTTACGACACACCTTTAAAAAGACAAGGCCCCGCAGTGAAATAAGTTCCCCCAAACTGGGGAGACGACCTGCAACTGCAATGAGCCCTGTTTTTTGTCCAAAAAACGTCGGATTCAAGACCACTCCAATAACACTGCGAAAGTGGTTTACGCTTTTGATTTTTTGAATGTTTTTTGGGCGATTATTATTGCGGCCCCTACCAAGTGGGTTTTGTTTTTGTCGCAGAAACCAATCAGTTTTCAATTGCGAGAAAAAACGGGTTTTTCGTACCAAGATCAAGCAAGCATCGTCCAAGCACCTAGCTAGTGTTTTAGCTAGTGTAGAAAAGTCACTCACCCGCAGTGCGTTCTGGGACTTGGGATTTATAGCGGCGCCACACGCTGGCCGTGTGTGTGATTTCGATTTATCCTACATATATGTTGTTGTGTTAGTGAAGTATAAGATTGACAAAATTTGACAATAGACATGGGTTTTGGGAGTGGTTAGGGTTTGTAACCCCAAAAGGTCTATTGGGTTAATAAGGGTTTTTTAATTATATTTGGGAAACAAAGGCTTTAAAAAACGGCGTTTAGTAAAAAAAATCCCATTTTTTTCTTCTGTTAAATTTTTAATTTTAGATTTTTAAAAATTTTTCTTTATTTTGCAGATTGGTCATAAATTAGGTTTTCTAAAAGCTAATTAATGAGCCAATCTGCAAAAATAAGACAAATTTTAAATTTCTGAAATTTCCAAAATTTGACAGAAGCAAAAATAGCCGTTTTTTTACTAAAAAGCCGCTTTTTAAGTCTATTTTTGTTTGAAAATTGCAAAAATTAAACCCGAATGGACAAGTTTTTGTTTGCCATCTCCGCGCCAGGAGTAGGAGTATGATGTGGGAACACGGATACTGATGGTTAGAAGGGGGATTGTGTCCCCGAAGGACTTGGAGCTCAGGAGATCTCCCCAGCACTCAGCCCCTAGCCAGAGCACGGAGCGTAGAGAAAGGGAGGGCCCGAAAACAGGTGGAGAGAAGCTTCCAGCAACTTGAATCATTGGAAAGTAAGTTCCTTTTTTTGAGATTTAGTAAATTAATTTTGGTCAATTTATAATTTCATCCCAACCAACGATTTTCTGATGCGCCTTATCTATAATAATATAAGCGAAAGTGTGTCTGTCTGTCTGTCTGTCTGTCTGTCTGTCTGTGTGTGTGTGTGTGTGTGTGTGTGGGGTATAGGTTCCGCCCCCCCGTGGCGCAAATCACCCATATGGACATTTTTGGAACCGGGTTGACCAGGGGAAGGTCATAAGCCCTTATGAGATGATTCGATCACTTTTTTTTTTTTTTTTTTTTTAGCAGCCTATTAGCGATAATTGTGAAAAAAAAAGTGGGTTGCGAGAATTGGGGAAACCTTGATGTAGGGTGATGGGTAATGGGTGAGTGAATGGGTGGGTGACGGGTTTAATGGGTGTGGGGTGATGGGTGAGTGAAGGGTGGGGGGTGATGGGTTGGGGGTGATGGGTGATGGGTGAGGGAATAGGTGGGGGGTGATGGGTAATGGTAAATATAAGCGAAAGTGTGTCTGTCTGTCTGTCTGTCTGTGTGTGTGTGTGTGGTGTGTGTGTGTGTGTGTGTGTGTGTGGTCTGGTATGGGTTTCCCCCCCCTGGGGCGCAATCACCTCATATGAAACATTTTTGGAACCGGGTTGACCAGGGGAAGGTTTTAACCCCAAATTATGAGATGATCCGATAACTTTTTTTTTCTTTTTTTAGCAGCTATTAGCGATAATTGTGAAAAAAAAAGTGGGTTGCGAGAATTGAGGAAACCTTGAGTAGGGTGATGGGTAATGGGTGAGTGAATGGGTGGGGTGATGGGTAATGGGTGTGGGGTGATGGGTGAGTGAAATGGGTGGGGGGTGATGGGTTGGGGGTGATGGGTGATGGGTGGGGGGTGATGGGTAATGGGTGAGTGAAGGGGTGTGTGGTGATGGGTTAATGGGTGAGTGAATGGGTGGGGGGTGATGGGTAATGGGTGAGTGAATGGGTGGGGGATGATGGGTAATGGGTGAGTGAATGGGTGGGGGGTGATGGGTAATGGGTGAGTGAATGGGTGGGGGTAATACATACATTTCTACATCCATGTTTTCAGGAAAGTTAGAAGGGGCTATCTGGAGAGTCCGTGTTTGGGGGCCAAAGGCCCACCAAACACAGGTGGTGGGCCGAAGGCCCACCACCAATAGCCCTCCGCAGGAGCTAGCCAAAAAGCCCGCCCGGAGGGCGGCTTTGCGGCTAGTTATATACATAAGGCGCATCAAAAAATCTTTTGTTGTTGGTGAAAAACTATAAATTTACCCTTTAATTTACTAGTTAAAAGTTAAAACATAGACAAATTGTTATTAAGGCTGTATAAAAAGGCGATATATATCCAATATATATTGATTATTGTGAACAGTCATCACAGAGAGCGGCCTGCGCGGCGATTTATTTAGTTTAACGCTCATTTTTGCAAGGTACACTGCATTTATCAGAAAATGAAATATATCAATGGAAAGCTAATACAATTCTGCTTCTATTGATATCTTCCATGAAAAATATGGTTGTCCCACAAAGTTTTACATGACGATGCGTTTAAGTGAATTTTAATTTCCTGCATTTTTTCTTCAGAGTCTTCATAATGGCCTTTATTTAATGTGTTTTACTGTGTTTTATGTGATAATCTTATAGAACAAACATTTCCGAAGATAACAGTATATCCTTTATCATGTATAACATTGATATAACTGCGGGGTCATGCCTTGAGAACTTCCCGGGTCTTGGGGTAAACGAAAGAGGCCCTGGCGCTAAGATGGCGTCCAGTAGCGTTAACATAGGGCCTATGAATGGCGTTCCCCTCTTTCATATAGATCCCCTAGTCACCTAGTGACTATAGCCAGTAGACTGTGAAGTTTTAAAAGTAAAGAAAAACACTAAAGAGACAACGAATTAATGTGAAGGGACAAGTAACAAGTATAGACAGAAACAATGGGAATACAGAAGTATTAAAAATAGACACTAATAAAAAAGTCTTGAGACATTTTGGTTTTAATTGTAGGTGTCAAAATTATTTTTGCGGAATTGCAGAATTGCGGAATTGCGATTGCGAAAAGGCCTATCTGAAAAAAAATTGCGGAATTGCGATTGCGGACTGGTGCAGGTCGGAATTGCGGAATTGCGATTGCGGAATTGGCAAAAAAATTGCGATGCCCACCTCTGATATTTTTTGTGCGATATGGCATATACTTGCATCCTGTATGGGTGCAGTAAGAAAGCTGTGCCTTTCCCGAAAAGCTAGCACCCATTTAAAAACCTATACGGCGACTATGAGCGGCGGGTAGTAGCGGGCGGTGTGCTAAGACTCAGCGAGACAATCTGAGCACACCACCCGCTACTACCCGCCGCTCCACACGTCTGCACACATATATCGTCGCCGTATAGGTTGTAATGGGTGCTAAGCTCTCGGGAAAGGCACAACTTTCTTGCTGTACCCATGAAGGATGCAAGTATATGCCATATCGCACAAAAAATGTATCAGAAACACCCAAAATTCTTCAAGATTATTTTTTTCTGAGCTCCGTGTATTGTATAGGGCTGGGCCTGGGAGGCTTTACTCATGTGACGTCACCAGCAAGTTTCGCGCCACGGCTGGAATGGGGCTGTTGTTTTTCCCGCGCTTTTTACAAAAGTCATGTTTTTAGGGAAATAAGGCGGGGAAAATTTAAATTTAAATCTTTTGTGGATTAGGTATTTTGAATGAACATTCAACATAATTATGCAAAGAAAAAAATGGGTCTGGACGATTATTTTAAGAAATAATCATTTAAAATTTTACACATATCCTCTGCCGTTCTTATAATCTCCCCCTGCTTATTTTGTAATGGCCCCACTAATTCCCTAGTCTTTGTTTTATAAACCTGAAAAAATACCTTAGGATCGGTCTTTGCCTTCCCTGCAACCTTAATCTCATAATTCTTCTTCGCTGCTCTTGTTATTTTTTTTACCGTTCTAGCCATCTCGTTATACTGCTCTATATTCACCTGCCCATCCTTAACTTTCTTATACATGTCCCTTTTTACCCCTATGTTGTGTTTTAAAAACTCAGTCATAAACTTGGGCTCGTTTTTCCCTGATCTTATCGCCCTATAAGGAATATTCTTTTTTTGACCTTCAATTAAATTGCTGACAAAGGTATTATAACCCCTTTCCGCGTTGACCTCACCGACAGCCCCCTCCGTCCCGACCACAGATCTCATATCATCCTCCCTCTTGTCACTTTTAATCCCTTCCAGGTGTTTTCTTAATCCTACATAATTAGCCTTTCTGTTAATCCCTTCCAGGTGTTTTCTTAATCCTACATAATTAGCCTTTCTGAAGTCAGGTACTCTATGCGTATTATCACTTCTACTTCCCACCTCCCAATTTAAGCAAAATCTGATTTTGCAATGATCGCTTTTTCCTAACATACCACCAACTTCCACCTCAGTAACTAAATCATCCCTGTTTGCTAGTAATAAATCTATAATATTATCTCCCCTAGTAGGTTCCTTGATTGCTTGCTTTAGGAAGTTTTTCTTGAACCAAATTTTAAAAATCCTCTGCGTCATTGTCTCCTATAATTAAATCCCAGTCCCAAAGCTCCTAAAATTAAGTCTCCTACCACGCATAATCGATTATATTTACAAGCCCTGCTTATTTCCTCCCATATAAGAGCTGAATCCTCCTTTTCATAAGTTTGGAGGCCTGTACACTACACCAAAAACCATCTTATCAGTTCCTTCTCTAATTTCCACCCATATAGACTCTAGACCAGCGTCCGTTTTTATAACGTTGTTAACACAACACTGCAATATATCCCTGGCATATAGTGCAACTCCTCCGCCTCTCCTTTCTACCCTGTCCTTATGAAATAACTTATATCCCGCTATCTCAACTTCTGGATTAAATACTTTGCCTGTCATATCTAACCATGTTTCTGTTAATGCTATTATATCAAAATCTTCAACACAAGATGTTCCTCTCAGTAAATCTATCTTATTTAATATACTCCCACAATTTTTATAATAAACTTTAAATTGCACTTCTTCATCTTGTCGATTTTTCCCCCTAGCTATATTTACGCGACTGTGTTTTATCCCCGTCTTTTTCTTAATTATACTGTCTTCATTCCGACTTGACCAAAAAAATATTTCCCTTTCCCTTTACTATCATGATCATTATTCTTCACCTTCACACCCTCCTGGCCTCTAAAAAAAAACCCGACCCATCTCCCTTTCAATTACCAAGTCAACACACCCCCACACCCCTATGAGAGAGATGCACCCCGTCCCTGGCGTACAGGGGTCTTTACCGAAGAAATCGAGCCCGTTATCGATAAAGAGTCACCCGTTCTTCCTGTAGTGTTCAGCCAGCAAGCTGTTCACCCACACGCTTCCCACCACCATCTTGGACCCCCCTTTTCCCGCGTGGCAAAATGCCCCACACTACAGGGGTGCCTCCTAGGTCCCAACCCTGCTATGCCTCTTTGTTACTCCTTAGGAGCCTGTCTTTTTACCCTCCTATATCATTTCCCCCTGCCTATACATACCGTCGCGCTATCCCTCCCCACCATTTACCCTCCCACCTTTCTGCTATTTTCTATCCCCGCTCCACGAAAACAGGCAAGGTCCTATTTTTCCAAACCCTGTTACAAAAGGTCCTACCAGATTCTTTACCTGGCTGTCACCCACAACCACGGTTTTTTACCTGAAGACAGGGAAAATTTTGACTGTTTTTACCATCAAACCCCTTCCTCTGTGCACTCATCAACGAGTGCAACAAAGCTATTCCTAGTCGAGGAGGCGGAGTCTGTGATCACCCTCGACCAATCTCCTATTTTTCAACGTGTGTCCACGCTCCTACCCCTAGTTAGGTAGAGGGAAATGGCGTTTGGTACACCACGTTTCCCCAACGTCTCCATGAGCTCGGCATTCTCCTTCTTCAGGGAAGCTACAGCGACACTCAGGTCCCTCACGACGTCATCGTGACCACTCCTCGCTAAAGTTAGGTCACGCACCTAGCCCCGCAGCTGGCCTCAATCACTTAACACCTCACTTTCCGCCATCTCACTTCACTACACTTAATCCTCGGGAGCTATCAACACCCCGTCCTACCCGTGGGGGTCAGCGCCGTGAACGAATGGCGCTGAGTAGTGAAATTAAGTAGAATGTTATGACTCTATCCCGGATACTTTTATGCTTGTCAATGATTTACATATATGCAATGATGCAGAAAGTTAAATCTTGTGAATACAGTGTCATGTATTCAGCAACCTTCAACCCTCCTGGAAACTTTTACTTTGGTCTCTTGAAACCTAAATTAAACTTATTTGCTCATAGTAATGGCTAGACTAGGTTTCGGTTAGGTTAGGTTTAGGTAACATTTAGGTTAGGTTACGTTTATGTCAGGTTTTGTTGAGGTAATTAGGTTTAGTTATCAGGTGCGTGGTGTCGCCCGGCGCCTCCCAGTTGGTCGCCAGCCAGCCACGGCGGCGCACCTCTCACTGCCTTATGCTGGGGTCACACATTCCCGTATATTGCTCCCGACAGCTCCCGTCAGGCGTAATCGCCAAGTTTGTGTTCTGACGGGCGTAGTCCGGCCGTGAACGCCCGTATAACCACGACTATTGCACTTCCCGACAGACGTACCGTGACGGGGCCAGTGTTACGTCAGTCGTAATGTAGTCGTATTGAGCTACGTACGTGTTTGCGACTTGCGTAAGCATGTCCCCGTTCGTCCGCATGGGCTGCCCGATTTGCGGGAACACAGGCCACGCCCATGCCACGCCCCCACAAGACCTGCATAGCTGAGGCCGTACGTCTTGGGATTGTTTAGGACTTACCTGGACCGGTTCCGGACAATCGTAGGCACACCCCGTCTGTCCAAACACAGACAATGACAGTCTTTGTCAACCACGTAGGTCTGGGTTGGAATCTGGGAACTACAAAAGGGCAGGACTGGCCACACCTTTCCCATTCCCACTCCTTCCTCGGCACCATGAACAACATCGCGGAATTCATCCTGGAGGAGTTCAATTTTGTGAACTCCCTAATCAAACCGGAGAACAGGCATAACACGCGGCTAATGAAATGGATCTTTTCCTACATAGAAATCTTAGAACTACTTGCAATAGCAAACTTCATCCATCAAGAGGAACAAGAGAAGAAGGAAAGGAGCAAGAGGACAGTGTGGGTGTGGCCTTCTCTGCAACGAAGGCTTGAACATGGCCATTATGAGAACCTGATGGAAGAGTTGGCCAGAGAATGTCCACAACTGTACAAGAACTTTACCCGGGTAGACAAACAACTATTTGATGAGATTGTGGAACGTGTCACCCCCATCATTCAGAGGAAACCTACGTTCTGGCGAAAACCCATTCCTCCTGGTCTGCGGGTGGCCATCACCCTACGTTTCCTCGCTACGGGTGAAACCTACAAGAGCCTGCAATACTCCTTTCGGGTTGCCCACAACACCATCAGCCAAATTGTTCCAGACACATGCCAGGCCCTCATCTCTGTCTACGGAGATCAGGAGCTCAAAACGCCACAATCGCCTGCTGAATGGAAGGAGGTTGCCAGCGGCTTTGAGGAACGATGGAACCTGCCGCATTGTGTAGGAGCCATTAATGGCAAACACATACGGATCCGCAACCCCTCCTTTGGTGGCACATATTACTTCAACTACAAGAAGTTTTTTTCCATTGTCCTGTTGGCAATTGTTCACTCCAACTACAAATTCATCTACGTCGACGTTCGTGCCATAGGGTCAGAGTCTGATGGTGGTGGCTTTGCACACACCCGTCTGTCTAAGTTGCTTGATAGACAGACCGCCAAACTGCCCCCCGCCGAGGTCATCTCTACCGATCCTACTGGACCCCCAAGGACACTTTTAGTGGAATGAACCCTAATATTATTAGCCTATTTCTGGCCCCTCAATACATTGTTTTCTAGGGGGAGGTTGGGGGCCCCCCCCACCAAGATCTTTTTCCCCTCTGATCTTTTCGCATACTGTTTGGTGTATCTTTCCCGGGGGTTTTTTTCTCCCAACTTCAAAACGCGCACTATAAAATTTTAAAATTCATCTGCCATCTGACTGCCCACTTAAGTTATCAAATCTCTCTCAATATTTTACATCAGATGTGACCAAAAATCCTACCTACCTTAGTATATCACAAACTTGCTGATACCCCCCCATGCAAACCCCAACCCAATGTGAGAAAATAAAAAATAGTAATGGACCCAAAACGCCCCTTGGGAACTCCACGTCCCAATTCCCATTCAGTTTTAGAACCATTAATTGAAACCCCTTTTGTTGCCTATTACTTACCCAAGCTCTGATCAATGAAAAACCCTTTCCCTTTATTCCATGACCCTTTAAAAAAAAACCTTATTCAAGAGTCGTCGTGTGATTTTTGTCAAATCCCCTTACAAAGTAAAGATATTTTATATCATACCTTATATTATCTCCTTCTAAATTTCCTATAAAAACTCAATAATTGGTGGGGACTGACCTACCCTTGGTAAATCCATGTTGTGAATCATTGAGCAAACTATTTTATCTAAGGCCGCTAATTTTTTTTGAAAATAATAGATTCCAATAATTTACCCACCACTACGTTAGATTAGGGTCGATAATTTGATTTTACCCCTCTTCCCCTTCTTAAAAGGGGGAAAAAACTTTTCTTTCCTCACAAAAATGGCACATGCCTATCTCAACCGTTTTCCAAAAAAATGGCACTAACGATATAAAAACCCCCTTGCATCCTTTTAATACCTGGGATACCTTATTGGTCCGGGCTTTTAAAAAATTTCATTTTATCTTCCCCTTTTCCACCTTTTCCCTAGTTATACAAATCTTTGAGTTCCCCTCTTCGTTCCCTTTTGAACATCGGTTCACTATCAGGTTTCGTCGTGTATCCCCCCCCTTTAAAACATTTAAGAAATAATCTTTTAGACTTTTGACATACCCTCATCCGTATTTAAGACCTCACCCTTTCCCTGATTTAAAGGGCCCAAAAAACCCCCTTTGTTTTGGTTTTATATACCTGATAGCCCCTTTTGGCCCCATTTTCGCCTGCCCGCAATTTTAATCTCATATTTCTTGGAAACCGAGTTAATTTTTCACGTTTTTCCACACTTTATATTTTCTTTGCTTACCAATCCTCCTTGAACCTTAAATAAATTTTTTTTTTACCCAAATTTTTGTTTAAATTAGTGGCATTAATTTTGGACACTCTTCTGACCTTTTTTTCCCTATAAGGAAAAATTTTTATTTCTGCCCTCAATTATATTCCTTTAAAATAAGGTAAAATCCCCTCAGCCCCGACCTCACTTCCTGTTAACCGTTTTTTCTAATACCTCCTCAGCCCCGACCTCACCCCCCGGTCTAACCGCTCAATTACCTCTTCACCCCTGACCTCATTTCCCTGTCTAAAAACTAAAAAAGCTCTTTGGTTGCCGGGGGTGCACGTGGGGTCCCTGGACTACTAGATATCCCTGGACAGGGGCCCTGCCCCCTCCACTAGTGCGGAATACAACCAAAAAATGAAAAAAACTGTTTGAGTGGAGTTTTTGTTGTGGGGGGCGGGTTTTGGGTGAAGAAGGGTGTATGTTTTTTATAGAGGAAAAAAAAGCCTAATCTCATTCTACCTGTTTCTAGAGTTTGTTATCTGTCGTCTTTGCAGGTTCTTTAAAATCCCCTATAAGGAAAATGCGATCCCAAAAGAAACCCTTGCGGGTGTCATGGGCCAATTATCCCTGCCTATCCACTTTTCCCTAAAAAAAGGGGAAAGCAAGGGGTGTGGAGTAGATTACATAGAAGCGGGCCGCTTCAAAGCTGTGTTTTGCTCTTGCTGTGATTGTTGTCGTAAAAAATGGCGCCAGCTTTTTTAAAAAAGGCGTAAAAATTTTCCGTATTTAATTGGCGTTCACAACATTGATCAAAAAAAACAATACCCTTTCCCAACTTAATGGGGGTTAAAAGTTTTAAAATCTATTTTCCCTAAAGTAGGAAAAAGGCCATTGCACCACATTGAATTACTTACTAAAAAGCAAAATTCAGGGGGAAAAAAAGTTTCTGGTTGTAAATTTATACAGAATTTTAGTTGAGCTTTCCTGCGGTGTCCCCAAAATGAATAATCCCCCCAGGTAAAAAAAGTATTCCTCTAGATAAAAGAAAAAAGATTTGTATGATCAGCCCGCCGTATCTCCCCCTACTCCCTTTTTAGCGGCCAGTAATTCAGCTTAAGATATATGGCCCAGGGGGATAATTACTAATTCCCGGAAACCCAAAAAAAAATATTACTTTTTCACGGGAAAACGAGTGAAAAACCCATTTACATAAAGTAATGCGGGGGCAACATTCCAAATTGCCCCCGATGCCCGTCGAAGGTTTATTGGGGTTGGCAACCGTTTAAAGTAAAAGAAAGGGTTTATTACGAAAAACGTAAATGAAATTGTGTAAGTCGGGGGGGGGGGTACGCATGGCGGGAGTAGCCACGCGGGGGGAGGAGGCGGTTGGTGCGGGCGAGGCCCCGCGGTATGTTTTTTAAATTCGAATCACATCGGGGGGGTCGCGCCGCTATGTCAGAAGCGGAACTTTTACACCGTCCCGGGCCCCCACGGGCCCTTGAGGGGGCAGCCCGTCAGAAAGTAGCCCGTCGCCGTCAGACGTGAGTGTCCCCTCTCGTAAAATATTCCCCTCAAACGGAAAATTTTTGGTTCGTCCGGGGCCCCCTTGGCAAAAACCCCCCGCCTGGGGTTGGGGGGAAGACGCGCAACTTGTCGGGGGGTAATAAGGACCACGGGGCACACGCCCTCCACCCCTCATCAACTGGGGAAAAAACCCCCACCACCTCCAGCCAAACCCCGCCCAACCTGCCCCTACTACCCCGCCACCCTCTGCACGCTGCCCGCCCTGCACCCCTGTTACCCAAGAAAAGCGGGAAGAAGGCCCCGAAAGGCTTCCCTCCCACCCGACGCCTGCACCTCTCCGCCTCCCCCTGACGTCTGCCCCCCCTCACCGCCTGCCCCTTCGACGTCTGCCCCCTCTCCGCCGCCACCCCGAGTCTTCACCCCACCGCCTGCCCCTCGAGCCGGCACCTCCAACTCTGCTGACCAGGAAAAATTGGGATCAACCCGCCGGCGAGAATGGAGAGGTCGTGGAGGGTCGCGAAGGAAATGAGACGACGCGACGGACAAAGGGCCCACCCCCTCCCCGCCGGGGTCGAGCAGCCCCAGCAACCAAAAACCGCGAAACGGGGCCGGAAAAAGCACCAACATTATCCGCGGAGGAGACTGAGGTAGCTGGGGAAATGGGGGAGTTTGAGGTGCCTTTTCTATTTAAAGGGAAACTTTTCTAAATATGATAAGGGTGATCCCCGGCACAATCAGAAGGAACAATGAAAAAGTTGGGGGGAAGGCAGCCACATGGAACCCCCCACACAACCTTGGGCCCTTTATGACGTGGTTTCCCCCTTTTCCCCTCCAGGTTTGGGAGGCCACCCAACCTGAAGGGTGATGGGGCCCCAAAGGGTTTCGAGAGGAGAAAAAGGATTATGCATTTCCAGTTTTCCGAAGACACATCGTGCGGCAAAAAAACGGACACTTGGTTGCTTTAGGTACGTTTTTTATTTTTTGTTTTTTAACTCTCTCACTATTTAAAACGCAACCCCATCAATATTTTCCGGCGAGGATACAAGCCCAAAAGGGGTTTTTCGCCTCAGGACAGGGCAGGTTTTTTTCTTTTTTGAAAATTTTTTTGCTTAAATGATCATTTTTTTTTTCAATTTATCTTTTTCACTTAAGTTATAAAAACCTAAAATTTTTGTTAATGAAACCAAATAACACAACGTTTATTTTTTTAAAGGTTTCAAGGATAAGGTTTTGTTGAATGGGATTTTTCAGTGATAAAATGTAATGTTAAATTTTACATTCATGTCCCCAAAAGTTCTGCCCAAGCTCCGAACCTGCTTCTGTCCTTGCCTGACCCCCCCCAGCACCTGCCACAGACGATGTGGTGACCCCCCCTGCCCGGGGTCAGGAGGACACCACCCCGCCTCTCCATGCCCGGCGGAAGGCGAAGCAGGGGGGAAACCTCCGGTGCTGCAACATCCACAGCATCCCCACCCCACGGAACCCCGGAGCAATAAGTAAGGAAATATTGTTTCATAAAAGCAAAAATAACTTTGAACATATTTGGGTTCCCAAATACCACAAATATTATTGTTAAAAATTCCCATTTGGTCAATTTTGAAAAATTTTTATGTTGTGTGTTGTGCAAGAGTTTAAGTTTCTTTTTTTAATGGTAAAATAACTTTTGAAATATTAGGCTTCCCCAAAACCCCAAAATTTTTTTTGTTTAAAATTCATAATTGGTCTAATATTAAAATATGTTTTGTTTTTGTGGTTTTTAATGTTTTCTTGTTCCCCTTTTTCCCCTCCAGGTCCTTTCAACGGAGAAGGTGCGCCCCAACCGGCTGGGGGGTTTGGATGTGGCGAGGATCCGGGGCTACAGTATTGGCGGCCCCCCTGGTGTCAGGCCCGGACTGTGTGGGGCTGCCCGGGAGGTTTCAACACCCCCTGAAGATGGAACTGATGGCAACCCCCACCGGTTCCCCAAGCCCATGAGGAGGGAGCACCAAGCCTGGTCCGGCCCCATGCGAAAGCCTACCGAAATTTTGGGTTTTCCCCGGGGCCCCAAACCCCCAACCCCCGCACGCCATCCTCCGGCAACCACAGTGATGTACCAGGGCACCCGGCAACCACCTCCCCAACCCACCCACCCAGCCCAAGCCGCTGCTTTTGGTTACCTCCAACCCGGTGGCAGTATTGCAGTCATTGCGCGGCCGGCAATCAGCAAAAACCCCCTGGGACATTCCCGCCACCTAAGCCTCCACACCGACACATTCGCAGTTTTTAGACCCTTTCCTTGGGCCCAGTTTTGGGAAACACCAGCTTCAGCCTGGACAGCCCCGTTTGGATCACCTGCATATATAACCCCCTACGCCCGCGCAATCCTCGATCCCGATCAGACCCTGGAGACCCCCCGAAGCCACCAGCAGCCCCAGCGCAACCATCCTTGGCTCTCTTTATAATATAAAAGTATTTAACAATTATGTATTTTTGGGAAAGACGTGTGTGTTTCCATTTCCAATATTTTAAACTAAAATATTTATTAATAAGATGACAAAAGAAATATAACTGAAAGAATGAAGAATAAAAAGAAAGATAAATTTAAAAGCAATACTGATAAAATTTGGTTTAAAAAAAAATTGAAAAAAACCTTTAAAACTGAAATAAAACATAAAGTACAAACAAAAGAAAAATGGAAACAATTAAAAACTTGATTGGGAAAAATTAAAAAAAAAGTTTAAATGAAAAATAAAGTAAGAGGGAAC
Organism: Chionoecetes opilio; assembly: GCA_016584305.1. Lineage (NCBI taxonomy): Eukaryota > Metazoa > Arthropoda > Malacostraca > Decapoda > Majidae > Chionoecetes > Chionoecetes opilio. The sequence continues at coordinate 62,598 of JACEEZ010009010.1, forward strand.
AATTTAAATAAATTTAAAAGGAAATAAAAATATACATAAAAAAATATGGAAGAAATCAAACTTTAAAGAAAATCAAAAAATAAAGATAAAAGTACAATACAAAGCAAATGGGAAAGACCCATAACAAAAAATTAAAATAAACTGAAAAATTAAAACAAAAAACAAAGTAAACAGTGGAAAACCTTAAAATTCCAAAAAAGTTTAAATAGATATAATCCCTAAATCGGGCATCCGCCCCAAACCCAGTCCTTGAGGGGGAAGAGAAGAGGTCTTGAGAGTTCCTTCTCCTTTGGGAAGCCTGGTTTAGTGTTGCGGACACGGTGGGATTTGGGGCCTAATGGGTCGCCCCCTCCAGGGGGCAGTATGAGTTGGTGGGGTGTGGGTCCTCTTGATTACCTCTTTCGGGGTGGTTTCGCCGTAGGATGTTGTCAGAATGCATGAGGCCACACAACAACCTCTGCACGCCAGGTTTCAAAATATTGAGTGTGGAAAACCCGGGAAAACGGTCGGCAAAAAGCCCAAAAGGGTTTTCTACCACCGGCGGGCCCCGCGATCTGTAGTTGTAATTCGTTCAGGGTTTTGTGAGGAATCGTTGGAGGTAGGGCTTATCAGGTAGGGGCGCAGAGGGAATGCATCACACCACTAAAATTACTTAATAACAAGTGTGCCTATCAATCAATCATCTTGGGGGGGATAGCCGGGGGCGCGTCGCCTCGCCCCTACGACGCCACCCCGGGGGGCACCACGCGCGAGTTCCCATGCAGGCTCCTTTCCCAAACCCAAAAGGGTCTCGACAAGAAACATCAATTTCCCACCAGAGCCTTGCGGCGCCCCCTTTGGCTCCTCCCCGGATTTTTCTTACGATAAACCCGAGGGAAGGATCGGTTTTTGGGGAGGTGCCCCATGCCCCAAAACCGAAGTGGCGGAGGACTATGCAGGTAATAGGGCCCCGATTTAGTCTCCCCCGGTGCATTGGGGGGGGGGCCCCCAGTCGTTTTGGCGTATAAATTTTCCTGTATTTAATTGGCGTATCATCAAAAATACTTTCACTAGAAAAATCAAACACCCCCCCAACTATATGAGGGTTGAAGATTTCAAATCTATCGTTACCTCAAGTAGAGTAAATGGGTCCATTGCACACACATTTGAATTACTTACTTAAAAGCTAAATTCAGGAGGATAAAGTTTCTGGTTGTCAATTTATACAGAATTTTAGGTTTGAGTCTTTCCTGCGGTGTCCTTCACTAAATGAATAATCAAACCCAGGTAAGAAGTATTCCCTCCTAGATAATAAAGAAAATATGATTTGTATGATCAGCCCTGCCGTATCTCGCCTACTGCCTTTTAGCGGCCAGTAATTTCAGCTTAAGCATATAGTGGTCCAGTGGATATATTACTAACTTCCGGAAGCCAAAAACAAATACTTACGTACTTTCACTGGAAACGAGTAGAAAAATGCCATTTACATAAGAGTAATGCTGGGGTCACACATTCCCGTATATGCTCCCGTATGCTCCCGTACGAAGGTTTATTGGGAGTTGGCAACCGATTACGTAAAACGTAAGGGCTTATTACGCAAAACGTAAATGAAATTGTGTACAGTCGGGGGGGTTGGTACGCATGGCGGGAGTAGCCACGCGGGTCGAGGAGGCGGTTGGTGCGGGCGAGGCCGCGCGGTATGTTTTGAAATTCGAATCACAGTCGGGGCTCGCGCTCGCGTATGTCAGAAGTCGGGAACTTTTACGACCGTCCGGCCCACCACGGCCGTCTGACGGGAGCAGCCCCGTCAGACGTAGCCGCTCGCCCGTCAGACGTGAGCTAATCCCGTCAATCGTAAAATATTCCCGTCAAACGGGAAAGTTTAGGTTCGTCCGGGCGCATCTGGCAACACCGCCGCACTGCGGGTTGGCGGGAAGACGCGGCAACGTTGTACGGGGGGGTATATAAGGACCAGCGGGACACACTGCCGTCCCACCTCTCATCATACTGGAGCAACAACCACCACCACCTCCAGCCAACCCTGCCACCCTGCCACCCTACTACCCTGCCACCCTCTGCACGCTGCCCTGCCCTGTCACCATGTATACCAAGAAAAGCGGGAAGAAGGCCAGAAAGGCTTCCCCTCCCACCTCGACGCCTGCCACCTCTCCGCCTGCCCCCTCGACGTCTGCCACCTCACCGCCTGCCCCTTCGACGTCTGCCACCTCTCCGCCTGCCACCTCGACGTCTGTCACCTCACCGCCTGCCCCCTCGATGCCTGGCACCTCCAACTCTGCTGACCAGGAAGAATTGGTGATCAACCTCGCCGGCGAGAATGGAGAGGTCGTGGAGCAAGTCGACGATGAGGAAAGTGATGACGACGACGACGACGACAAGGACCCACCCCCTCCACAGTCCGGCGTCGAGCAGCCACAGCAACCACAACCGCGAAAACGGCGCCGGAAGAGCACCAACATTATCCTGACGGAGGAGACTGAGCGTATGCTGGGAGAGTGGCTGGAGTTCGAGGTGCCTTATCTATTAAGGAATCTTATCTAATATATGATAAGGGTGATCCCAGGCACAATCAGAAGGAACACATAGAACATGTTTGGGTGGAGAAGGCAGCCAGCATGGAACCCCCCATCACAACCTTGGACTTGATGACGTGGTTCACCTCTTTCCGCTCCAGGTTCGGCAGGCTCACCAACCTGAAGAGTGGTGATGGGGCCAAAAGGTTGACGGAGAGGGAGAACTGGATTATGAACATGTTCCAGTTCCTGAAGCCACACATCGTGCGGCAAAAGAAGCCCCGGACACTTGGTATGCTTCAGGTACGTTTATATATTTTATGTTTTCCAACTCTCTCACTATTAAATCGACAACCACATCAATATTTTCCTGGCGAGCGATAGCAAGCCAAGAGGTTTGGCGTCCTCAGGACAGTGACAGGTTTTGTCTTTTTCTGAATTATTTTGCTTATAATGATGCCATTATTTTTTTCAATTTATCTTGTTCACTTAAGTTTATAATAACCTAACATTTTTGTTAATGAAACACATAATAACACAAAGCAGTTTATTCATTTTATTTAAAGGTTACAAGGATGAATGGTTATGTTGAATGGTATTTTACAGTTGATAAATAATGTACATGTTACTAATTATACATTCATGTCCCAACAGTCTGCTGCCCAAGCTGCCGAACCTGCTTCTGTTCCTGTGCCTGACCCCGCCCCAGCACCTGCCACAGACGATGTGGATGACCCCTCTGCCGGCAGTCAGGAGGACACCACCCCAGCCATCTCCATGCCTGCGCGGAAGGCGAAGCAGGGGAAGCCTCCTGGTGCTGCAACATCCACAGCATCCACACCACACGGAACCCTGGAGCAAGTAAGTAGAGGAAATATTAGTTTCATAATAGCAACAATAACTTTGAACATATTGGCTTCCCAGAATACCACATAATATTATTTGTTAAAATTCCTAATTGGTCAATTATTGAAATATGTTATGTTTCGTGTGTTGTGCAACGAGTTAATGTTCTCTTTTTCCATAATGGTAACAATAACTTTGAACATATTAGGCTTCCCAGAATACCACAACATTTTATTTGTTAAAATTCATAATTGGTCTAATATTAAAATATGTTATGTTTCGTGTGTTTAATGTTCTCTTGTTCCTTGTTCCCATACCAGGTCCTTGCAACTGCCGAGAAGGTGCGCCACAACCTGGCTGGGGTTATGGATGTGGTCGAGGATCCGGAGCTACAGTATTGGCGCGCCTCCCTGGATGTCATGGCCAAGGACTGTGTGGGGCTGCCGGCAGGTTTCAACACCCCACTGAAGATGGAACTGATGGCAACCCTCCACCGGTTCCGAACTGCCCATGAGGAGGGAGTCACCAAGCCTGGTCCGGACCTCATGCTGCATGCCTACCGGAACTTTGGCTTTCCGGCGCCCCAACCCCAGCCCCAGGCACAGCAGCATCCTCCGGCAACCACAGTGATGTACCAGGGCACTCCGGCAACCACCCTGCCTCAACCCATGCCGACCCAGCCCAAGCCTGCTAGCTTCGTGTTACCTCCACACCAGGTGGCAGTATTGCAGTCATTGCTGCGGCCGCAGCAATCAGCAACACCCCCTGGCACATTCCTGCCACCTAATGCCTCCACACCGACACATTCGCAGTTATTAGACCTCTCACAGTTGGGCTCACAGTTTGGGAACACCAGCTTCAGCCTGGGTCAGCCTCTGTCTGGATCACCTGCATCATATAATCCAGCTACGCCCGCGCAATCCATCGATCCCGATCAGACCCTGGAGACCCCCAAGAAGCCACCCTAGCAGCCCTAGCAGCAACCATCCTTGGCTCTCTTTATAATGATAATGTATTTAACAATATATGTATTTGTGTAATGACGTGTGTGTTTCCATTTCCAATATTATAGCTAAAGTATTTATTAATAAGATGACAAATGAAATATATACTGAAAGTAATGAGTAAGAATAAAAAAGAAATGACTAATTGAAACGCAATACTGATAATATGGTTAATAATAAATATGAAAAACCTTGAAAACTGAAATAAAACATAAAGTACAAAACAAAAGAAACATGGAAACAATTAAAAACTTGATTGAAATATAAAAGTAAAAGATGAAAAATAAAGTAAGCAGGGAACAATTGAAGTAATTAAAGGAAATATAAAAATATACAATAAACAAAATATGGAAGAACCTACAAACTTAAAGAAAATCAAAAGTAACAGATAAAAGTACAATACAAAGCAAACTGGCAAAGACTCGATAACAAAAATGTAAGATGAAACTGAAATATAAAGCAAAATACAAAGTAAACAGTGGAAAACCTTAAAAATTCCAAAGAAGTATTAAAGTAGATATAACTCACCTAAATACGGTCATCCTGCCAAGCCACAGATCCTTGAGGGGAAGAGAAGTAGGTCTTGAGGTAGTTCCGTTGCTCCTTGGCAAGCCTGGTTGCAGTGTTGCGGGACACGGTTGGGATGTTGGTCCCTACAGGTGGGTCGCTCCTCCAGGGGGCAGGTATGAGTTGGTGGGTGTGTGGGTCCTCTTGATCTACCTCTGTTCGGGGTGGGTTTCGTCCACGTAGGATGTTGTGCAGAATGCATGAGGCCAACACAACAACCTCTGCACGCTCAGGTTTCATAGATATTGCAGTGTGGAAAACCCGGAAGCGGTCGGCAAGAATGCCAAAGGCGTTCTCTACCACCCGGCGGCCCCTGCTGAGTCTGTAGTTGTAGATTCGTTCAGGTTTCGTGAGGAATCGTTGGAGGTAGGGCTTCATCAGGTAGGCGCGCAGAGGGAATGCATCATCACCTACTCAAAAATTACTTAATAACAAGTGTCAGACCTATCAATCAATCAATCATTGGGGGCATACGCCGGGGGGCGCGTCGCCTCGCCCACCCTACGACGCCACTCCCGGGGGTCACCACGCGCGAGTTCCCATGCAGGCTCCTTTCCCAAACCAAGCAGCTCTCGACAAGAAACATCAACTTGCCCCAGCCACGAGCCTTGTCGGCGCCCCCTTGGCCTCCTCCACGCCGGATTGTCTCTTACAGATACAACCCGATGGGAAGGATCGGTTTCAGGGTAGCGTGCCACATGCCATATAGCCGNCGAAAAATAGTGACTTGAAGGACAAATCATGCCTTGGGTATAATGTCTTGGGAATCTGGGTACGCTGGTGATACGTGTAAATCGCGTTTGCACGTGAGACTGAATCGAGGCCTATTACCTGCATAGTCCGTCAGCGCCAACTTCGGCTATATGGGCATGTGGCACGCTACCCTGAAACCGATCCTTCCCATCGGGTTGTATCTGTAAGAGACAAGCCGGCGTGGAGGAGGCCAAGGGGGCGCCGACAAGGCTCGTGGCTGGGGCAAGTTGATGTTTCTTGTCGAGAGCTGCTTGGTTTGGGAAAAGGGAAAGCCTGCATGGGAACTCGCGCGTGGTGACCCCCGGGAGTGGCGTCGTAGGGTGGGCGAGGCGACGCGCCCCCCGGCGTATGCCCCCAATGATTGATTGATTGATAGGTCTGACACTTGTTATTAAGTAATTTTTGAGTAGGTGATGATGCATTCCCTCTGCGCGCCTACCTGATGAAGCCCTACCTCCAACGATTCCTCACGAAACCTGAACGAATCTACAACTACAGACTCAGCAGGGGCCGCCGGGTGGTAGAGAACGCCTTTGGCATTCTTGCCGACCGCTTCCGGGTTTTCCACACTGCAATATCTATGAAACCTGGGGCGTGCAGAGGTTGTTGTGCTGGCCTATGCATTCTGCACAACATCCTACGTGGACGAAACCCACCCCGAATAGAGGTAGATCAAGAGGACCCACACACCCACCAACTCAAAACCTGCCCCCTGGAGGAGCAAACCCACCTGAGGGACGAACATCCAACCCGGGTCCCGAAACACTGCAACCAGGCTTGCCAAAGGAGAACGGAACTACTCAAGACCTACTTCTCTTCCCCTCAAGGATCTGTGGCTTGGCAGGATGACCGTATTTAGGTGAGTTATATCTACTTAATACTTTTTTGGGAATTTTAAGGGTTTTCCACTGTTTACTTTGTATTTTGCTTTATATTTCGTTTCATCTTACATTTTTGTTATCGAGTCTTTGCCAGTTTGCTTTGTATTTACTTTTATCTGTTACTTTTGATTTTCTTTAAGTTTGTAGGTTCTTCCATATTTTGTTTATTGTATATTTTTATATTTCCTTTAATTACTTCAATTGTTCCCTGCTTACTTTATTTTTCATCTTATTTACTTTCATCTTACTTTTATATTTCAATCAAGTTTTTAATTGTTTCCATGTTTCTTTTGTTTTGTACTTTATGTTTTATTTCAGTTTTCAAGGTTTTTCAAATTTATTATTAACCATATTATCAGTATTGCGTTTCAATTAGTCATTTCTTTTTTATTCTTACTCATTACTTTCAGTATATATTTCATTTGTCATCTTATTAATAAATACTTTAGCTATAATATTGGAAATGGAAACACACACGTCATTACACAAATACATATATTGTTAAATACATTATTATTATAAAGAGAGCCAAGGATGGTTGCTGCTAGGGCTGCTAGGGTGGCTTCATGGGGGTCTCCAGGGTCTGATCGGGATCGATGGATTGCGCGGGCGTAGCTGGATTATATGATGCAGGTGATCCAGACAGAGGCTGATCAGGCTGAAGCTGGTGTTCCCAAAACTGTGAGCCCAACTGTGAGAGGTCTAATAACTGCGAATGTGTCGGTGTGGGAGGCATTAGGTGGCAGGAAGTGCCAGGGGGTTTTGCTGATTGCTGCGGCCGCAGCAATGACTGCAATACTGCCACCTGGTTTTGGAGGTAACACGAAGCTAGCGGCTTGGGCTGGGTCGGCATGGGTTGAGGCAGGGTGGTTGCCGGAGTCCCCTGGTACATCACTGGGGTTTTGCCGGAGGATGCTGCTGTGCCTGGGGTTGGGGTTGGGGCGCCGGAAAGCCAATTTTCCGGTGGGCATGCAGCATGAGGTCCGGACCGGGCTTGGTGACTCCCTCCTCATGGGCAGTTGGGAAACCGGTGGAGGGTTGCCATCAGTTCCATCTTCAGTGGGGTGTTGAAACCTCCCGGGCCCAGCCCCACACAGTCCTTGGCCATGACATCCAGGAGGCGCGCCAATACTGTAGCTCCGGATCCTCGACCACATCCAAAACCCCCAGCCAGGTTGTGGCGCACCTTCTCGCAGTTGCAAGGACCTGGTATGGGAACAAGGAACAAGAAAACATTAAACACACGAAACATACATATTTTAATATTAGACCAATTATGAATTTAAAAAATAAAATGTTGTGGTATTCTGGGAAGCCTAATATGTTCAAAGTTATTGTTACCATTATGGAAAAGAGAACATTAACTCGTTGCACAACACACGAAACATAACATTTTTCAATAATTGACCAATGGGAATTTTAACAAATAATATTATGTGGTATTCTGGGAGCAATATGTTCAAAGTTATTGTTGCTATTATGAAACCAATATTTCCTCTACTTACCTGCTCCAGGGTTCCGTGTGGTGTGGATGCTGTGGATGTTGCAGCACCAGGAGGCTTCCCCTGCTTCGCCTTCCGCGCAGGCATGGAGATGGCTGGGGTGGTGTCCTCCTGACTGCCGGCAGAGGGGTCATCCACATCGTCTGTGGCAGGTGCTGGCGGGGTCAGGCACAGGAACAGAAGCAGGTTCGGCAGCTTGGGCAGCAGACTGTTGGGACATGAATGTATAATTAGTAACATGTACATTATTTATCAACTGTAAAATACCATTCAACATAACCATTCATCCTTGTAACCTTTAAATAAAATGAATAAACTGCTTTGTGTTATTATGTTTTCATTAACAAAATGTTAGGTTATCATAAACTTAAGTGAACAAGATAAATTGAAAAAATAATGCATCATTATAAGCAAAATAATTCAGAAAAAGACAAACCTTCACTGTCCTGAGGACGCCAAACCTCTTGGCTTGCTATCGCTCGCCAGGAAATATTGATGTGGTTGTCGATTAATAGTGAGAGATTTTGGAAAACATAAAATATCAAAACGTACCTGAAGCATACCAAGTGTCCGGGGCTTCTTTTGCCGCACGATGTGTAACTTCAGGAACTGGAACATGTTCATAATCCAGTTCTCCCTCTCCGTCAACCTTTTGGCCCCATCACCACTCTTCAGGTTGGTGAGCCTGCCGAACCTGGGGCGGAAAGAGGTGAACCACGTCATCAAGTCCAAGGTTGTTTATGGGGGGTTTCCATGGCTGGCTGCCTTCTCCACCCAAACATGTTCTATGTGTTCCTTCTGATTGTGCCTGGGATCACCCTTATCATATATTAGAAAGATTCCTTAAAAGATAAGGCACCTCGAACTCCAGCCACTCTCCCAGCATACGCTCAGTCTCCTCCGTCAGGATAATGTTGGTGCTCTTCCGGCGCCGTTTTCGCGGTTGTGGTTGCTGTGGCTGCTCGACGCCGGACTGTGGAGGGGGTGGGTCCTTGTCGTCGTCGTCGTCATCACTTTCCTCATCGTCGACTTGCTCCACGACCTCTCCATTCTCGCCGGCGAGGTTGATCACCAATTCTTCCTGGTCAGCAGAGTTGGAGGTGCCAGGCATCGAGGGGGCAGGCGGTGAGGTGACAGACGTCGAGGTGGCAGGCGGAGAGGTGGCAGACGTCGAAGGGGCAGGCGGTGAGGTGGCAGACGTCGAGGGGGCAGGCGGAGAGGTGGCAGGCGTCGAGGTGGGAGGGGGAAACCTTTCTGGCCTTCTTCCCGCTTTTCTTGGTATACATGTGACAGGGCAGGGCAGCGTGCAGAGGTGGCAGGTAGTAGGGTGGGAGGGTGGCAGGGTTGGCTGGAGGTGGTGGTGGTTGTTGCTCCAGTATGATGAGAGGTGGGACGGCAGTGTGTCCCGCTGGTCCTTATATACCCCCCCGTACAACGTTGCCGCGTCTTCCCGCCAACCCGCAGTGCGGTGGTGTTGCCAGATGCGCCCGGACGAACCTAAACTTTCCCGTTTGACGGGAATATTTTACGATTGACGGGAGCAGCTCACGTCTGACGGGCGAGCGGCTACGTCTGACGGGGCTGCTCCCGTCAGACGGCCGTGGTGGGCCGGACGGTCGTAAAAGTTCCCGACTTCTGACATACGCGAGCGCGAGCCCCGACTGTGATTCGAATTTCAAAACATACCGCGCGGCCTCGCCCGCACCAAAACCCCCTCCTCGACCCGCGTGGCTACTCCCGCCCTGCGTACCAACCCCCCGACTGTACACAATTTTATTTACGTTTTGCGTAATAAGGCCCTTACGTTTTACGTAATCGGTTGCCAACTCCCAATAAACCTTCGTACGGGACATACGGGAGCATATACGGGGAAAGGTGACCCCAGCATTACTCTTATGTAAATGGCATTTTTCTACTCGTTTCCAGTGAAAGTACGTAAGTATTTGTTTTTGGCTTCCGGAAGTTAGTAATATATCCACTGGACCACTATATGCTTAAGCTGAAATTACTGGCCGCTAAAAGGCAGTAGGCGAGATACGGCAGGGCTGATCATACAAATCATATTTTCTTTATTATCTAGGAGGGAATACTTCTTACCTGGGTTTGATTATTCATTTAGTGAAGGACACCGCAGGAAAGACTCAAACCTAAAATTCTGTATAAATTGACAACCAGAAACTTTATCCTCCTGAATTTAGCTTTTAAGTAAGTAATTCAAATGTGTGTGCAATGGACCCATTTACTCTACTTGAGGTAACGATAGATTTGAAATCTTCAACCCTCATATAGTTGGACAGTGATATTGATTTTTCTATGTGAACAGTATGTGTAACAGATGATACAGCCAATTAAATACAGGAAAATTTATACGCTCTAAAACGACTGGCGCCATGTTGTCACGACAACAACTCACAGACTACAGAGCAAAACACAGCTTTGAAGCGGCCGCTTCTATGTACTATCTACTACCACACCAACTTGCATTACCCCTTTTACTTAGGAAGGAGTGGATAGACAGGGATAATTGGCCCATGACACCAGGCAAGGGATTACTTTTGGGATCGGCATTCCTTATAGGGAGCTTAAATGAACCTGCAATGACATGTACAGATAGACAAACTCATAGAGGAACAGGTAGAATGAGATATATGGCTTTCTTTCCTCATATAAACAAAACATACACCCTTCTTCACCCTAACACCTGCCTCCCACAACACAAACTCCACTCAAACAAGTTGCTTTCATTATTTGGTTAGTATTCCGCACTAGTGGGAGGGGTGCAGCCCATGTCCAGGTAATAGTCTAGTAGTCCAGTGGACCCCACGTGCACCCCCTGGACAATCCAATGAGACTTTTTTAGTTTTTAGACATGGAAGTGAGGTCAGGGCTGAAGAGGTAATTAGAGCGGTTAGACACGGAAGTGAGGTCGGGGCTGAGGAGGTAATTAGAGCGGTTAGACATGGAAGTGAGGTCGGGGCTGAGGAGGATTATACCTTATTTGAAAGGAATATAATTGACGGACAGAAAATAAATATTCCTTATAGGGAAATAAGGTCCGAAAGAGTATTCCAAAATTAATGTCCACTAATTTAAAACATAACATTGGGTAAAAAAAAACATTTATTTAAGGTTCAAGGCAGGATTGGTAAGCAAAGAGCAGTATAAAGTGATGGCAAGGACAGTGAAGAAATTAACTCGAGTTGCCAAGAACAATTATGAGAAATTTAAAATTTGCAGGACAGGGGAAAAGTGATCCAAAGGGTTCTTCAGTTTTATAAAACCAAGACAAAGGGGAAATTTGTTGGGCCGTTAAGGTCAGGACAGGGGAGGTCTTAAATACGGATGAGGATATGTGCAAAAGTCTAAATGATTATTTCTTAAGTGTTTATACGGAGGAGGATACACCGACGATACCTGTAGTGAACCGATGTTCAAAGAACGAAAGGAAAACCAAAGATATTGTGATAACTAGGGAATGGGGGAAAGAGGGATAAAAAAAATGAAATTTTTTAAATTTGCCAGGACCGATAAGTTATCCCGGGTTTTAAAAGGTGCAAGGAGGTTTTTAAAGTGGTCGTTAGTGCACATTTTTGGGAAAATGGGTTTGAGATAGGCGATGTGCCATTATTGTGGAGGAAAGGCAATGTTGTTCCCATATTTAAAAGGGAGACAAGGGGCTAAAATCAAATTATCGACCCTAAAACTAAAGTCGTGGGGGGGTAAATTTTGGAATCTATTATTGCAAAAACTTAGCGACACTAATAAAAATAGTTTCTCAAAAGATTCACAAAATGGATTCCCAAGGGTAGGTCACGTCCCCCACCAATTTTTTGGGGTTTTTTTTAGGAAAGTTATGAGACGGGAGATAAGAAAGGATTTATATAATATATCTTGATTTTGTAAAGGGTTTGACAAAAATACCCCACAGCGACTCTTGAATAAGGTTAAAACCATGGAAAAAATGGGGGGTTCTTCATTGGAAACAGGCTTGGCAAAATAAAAGGCAACAAAAGGGTTTTCAAATTAAAGGTTTTTAAATCTGAATGGGAAAATTTGGTGAAGTGGAGTTCCCAAGGGGGTGTTTTGGGTCCATTACTATTTTTGATTTTCATCAGGCTTGGATGTGGGGTTAGCAGGGGTTCAGCAAGTTTTTTGATGATAAAAGGTAGGTAGGAATTTTTGATCACAGTCTGATGTAAACATATTGCAGAGAGACTTAGATAACTTAACGGTGGGCAGTCGATGGCAGATGGATTTAAATTTTTATAAGTGCGCGTTATAAATGTTGGTAAAAAAACCCGGGTAATAGATCACCATAAGAAATGTATCCTGAAAAAGATCGAAGGTGAAAAAGATTTTGGAGTGGGGGGCCCAGACCTCCGACCTAGGAACAATGTATTGGGGCCCAAAATAAGCTAATGAGTATTAGGATTCTTACCATAAAATTTCCCGTTGGGGTCCAGTAATGGGTAGAGATCCTCAGCGGGGGCATTTTTTGGCGGTCTGTCTATAAACAACTTAGACAGACGGATGTGTGCAAAGCACCCCTCAGACTCTGACCCTATGGCAAAAACCTCGACGTAGATAAATTTGTATTTGGGATAAACAATTCCCAACGGGAAAGGGAAAAAACTTCTTGTATTTGAAGTAATATTGCCCCCAAAAAGAGGGGTTGCGATCTATGTGTTTGCCATTAATGGCTCCTACACAATGGGCAGTTCCATCTTTTCCTCAAAGCCGCTGGCAACCTCCTTCCATTCAGCAGGCGATTGTGGCGTTTTGAGCTCCTACCTCCGTAGACAGAGGATAGGGCCGGCAGTTCTGAAAAATTTTGGGCCTGGTGTTGTGGGCACCCGAAAGGATATTGGGCGGCTCTTGTAGGTTCACCCTAGCGAGGAACGTAGGGTGATGGCACCCGCAACCAGGGGGAATGGTTTTCCGCCAGAACGTAGGTTTCCTCTGAATGATGGGGTGTACACGTCCACAATCTCATAAAATTTAGTTGTTTGTCTCCCCGGGTGAAGTTCTTGTACGTTGTGGACATTCCTCTGGCCAACTCTTCATCAGGTTCTCAAAATGGCCATGTTCAAGCCTTCGTTGCGAGAAGGCCACCCCACACTGTCCCTTGCTCCTTTCCTTCTTCTCTTGTTTCCTCTTGATGGATAATTTTGGGCTATTGCAAGTGTATTTTTAAGATTTCTATGTAGGAAAAGATCCATTTCATTAGCCGCGTGTTTTGCCTGTTCTCCGGTTTGATTAGGGAGTTCACAAAATTGAACTCCTCCAGGATGAATTCCGCGATGTTGTTCATGGTGCCGAGGGAAAGGGGTGGGAATGGGAAAGGTGTGGCCAGTCCTGCCCTTTTGTAGTTTCCCAGATTCCAAACCCCGACCTACGTGGTTGACAAAGACTGTCATTGTTGTGTTTGGACAGACGGGGTGTGCCTACGATTGTCCGGAACCGGTCCAGGTAAGTCCTAAACAATCCCAAGACTACCCGGCCTCAGCTACGCAGGTCTTGTGGGGGGGTGGCATGGGCGTGGGCCCGTGTTTCCCGCAAATCGGGCAGCCCATGCGGACGAACGGGGACATGCTTACGCAAGTCGCAAACACTACGTAGCTCAATACGAAATACCTTACGACTGACGTAACACTGGCCCCGTCACGGTACTCTGTCCCGGGGAAATGCCCATAGTCGTGGTTATACGGGCGTTCACGGCCGGACTACGCCCGTCAGAACACAAACTTGGCGATTACGCCTGACGGGAGCTGTCGGGAGCAATATACGGGAATGTGTGACCCCAGCATAAGGCAGTGAGAGGTGCGCCGCCATGGCTGGCTGGCGACCAGCTGGGAGGCGCCGGGCGACACCATGCACGATTACCTGATAACTAAACCTAATTACCTCAACAAAACCTGACATAAACGTAACCTAACCTAAATGTTACCTAAACCTAACCTAACCGAAACCTAGTCTAGCCATTACTATGAGCAAATAAGTTTAATTTAGGTTTTAAGAGACCAAAGTAAAAGTTTCCAGGAGGGTTGAAGGTTGCTGAATACATGACACTGTATTCACAAGATTTAAATTTCTGCATCATTGCATATATGTAAATCATTGACAAGCATAAAAGTATCCGGGATAGAGTCATAACATTCTACTTAAATTCACTACTCAGCGCCATTCAGTTCACGGCGCTGACACGGGTAGGACGTGGGTGGTTGATAGCTCCCGAGGATTAAGTGTAGTGAAGTGAGATGGCGGAAAGTGAGGTGTTAAGTGAGTTGAGGCAGCTGCGGGGCCAGGTGCGTGACCTAACTTTAGCGAGGAGTGGTCACGATGACGTCGTGAGGGACCTGAGTGTCGCTGTAGCTTCCCTGAAGAAGGAGAATGCCGAGCTCATGGAGATGTTGGGGAGACGTGTTGTACCAGAATCGCCAGTCCCTCTGCCTAGACGAGGGGTAGGAGCGTGGACACGCGTGAAAAATAAGGAGACTGGTCGAGGGTGATCACAGACTCCGCCTCCTGCGACTAGGAATAGCTTTGCTGCACTCGTTGATGAGTGCACAGAGGAAGGGGATGATGGTAAGACAGTCGAAATTTCCCTGTCTTCAGGTAAGACCGTGGTTGTGGGTGACAGCCAGGTCAAGAATCTGGATAGGACCTTTTGTAAAAGGGTTTGGAAAAATAGGACGCTTGCCTGTTTTCGTGGAGCGGGGATAGGAAACATAGCAGAAAGGCTGGGGAGGGTAATGGTGGGTGAGGGATTAGCGCCGACGGTATGTATAAGTGCAGGGGGAAATTATATAGGCAGGGTAGAGAGACAGGTGCTCCTAAGGAAGTACAAAGAGGCACTAGGCAGGGTTAGGGACCTAGGAGGCACCCCTGTAGTGTGTGGCATTTTGCCACGCAGGAAAGGGGGTCCAAGATGGTGGTGGGAAGCGTGTGAGGTGAACAGCTTGCTGGCTGAACACTACAGGAAGAACGGGTGACTCTTTATCGATAACTGGGCTCGATTCTTCGGTAAAGACCACCTGTACGCCAGGGACGGGGTGCATCTCTCTCATAGGGGTGTGGGTGTGTTGGCGTGGGTAATTGAAAGGGAGATGGGGGTCAGGGTTTTTTTTAGAGGCCAGGAGGGTGTGAAGGTGAAGACTAATGATCATGATAGTCAAGGAAGGAATATTGTTGGTCAAGTCAGGAATGAAGACAGTATAATTAAGAAAAAGACGGGGATAAAACAGGCAGTCAGCGTAAATATAGCTAGCGGGAAAATCGACAAGATGAAGAAGTGCAACATAAAGGTTTATTATACAAATTGTAGGAGTATATTAAATAAGATAGATTTACTGAGAGGAACATCTTGTGTTGAAGATTTTGATATAATAGCATTAACAGAAACATGGTTAGATATGACAGGCAAAGTATTTAATCCAGAAGTTGAGATAGCGGGATATAAGTTATTTCATAAGGACAGGGTAGAAAGGAGAGGCGGAGGAGTTGCACTATATGCCAGGGATACATTGCAGTGTTGTGTTAACAACGTTATAAAAACGGACGCTGGTCTAGAGTCTATATGGGTGGAAATTAGAGAAGGAACTGATAAGATGGTCTTGGGTGTAGTGTACAGGCCTCCAAACTTATGTAAGGAGGATTCAGCTCTTATATGGGAGGAAATAAGCAGGGCTTGTAAATATAATCGATTATGCGTGGTAGGAGACTTTAATATTAGGAGCATTGACTGGGATTTAATTATAGGAGACAATGACGCAGAGGATTTGTTAAAACTGGTTCAAGATAACTTCCTAAAGCAAGCAATCAAGGAACCTACTAGGGGAGATAATATCATAAATTTATTACTAGCAAACAGGGATGATTTAGTTACTTAGGTGGAAGTTGGTGGTAAGTTAGGAAAAAGCGACCATTGCGAAATCAGATTTTGCTTAAATTGGGAGGTGGGAAGCAGAAGTGATAGTACGCATAGAGTACCTGACTTCAGAAAGGCTAATTATGTAGGATTAAGAAAACACCTGGAAGGGATTAACAGAAAGGCTAATTATGTAGGATTAAGAAAACACCTGGAAGGGATTAAAAGTGACAAGAGGGAGGATGATATGAGATCTGTGGTCGGGACGGAGGGGGCTGTCGGTGAGGTCAACGCGGAAAGGGGTTATAATACCTTTGTCAGCAATTTAATTGAAGGTAAAAAAAAGAATATTCCTTATAGGACGATAAGATCAGGGAAAAACGAGCCCAAGTTTATGACTGATTTTTTAAAAACACAACAAAAGGGAAAAAAGGGGACATGTATAAGAAATTTAAAAGGATGGGCGGGGGAATATAGAGCATTTTACGAGATGGCTGGAAGGTAAAAAAAAAACAAGGCAGCGAGAAAAAATTATGAAAAAAAAGGGTTGCAGGGAGGCAAAGACCGACCCTAAGGTTTTTTTTCTTTTTTATAAACAAAGACTAGGGAATTAGGGGGGCCATTACAAAATAAGCAGGGGGGTTTAAAAGAAGGGCAGGGGATTTGAAAAATTTTTAAAATTTATTATTTTTTAAAAAAATAATGGGCCAAAACCCATTTTTTTTTTGCATAATTAGGGTAAATGTTCATTCAAAAAAAACCTAATCCCCCAAAAAATTATTCTTTTCCACGCCTTATTTTTTAAAAAAACATGATTTTGGGAAAAAAAAAGCGGGGGAAAAAAAAACCACCCCTTTCCCCAGCCGTGGGGGAAATTTGCGGTGACTCCCCATAAAGAAAGCCCCCCAGGCCGGGCCCTATACAAATACACGGGGGACTCAGAAAAAAATATAGACTTGAAAAATTTTTGGGGGTGTTTCTGAAAATTTTTTTTGTGCGATAGGGCATATATTGCACCCTTTCATGGGTACAGCAAAAAATTTGTGCCTTTCCCGAGAGTTTTAAGCACCCATTAAAAACCTATCGGCGCGATATATGTGTCCCAGACGGTGGAGCGGGGGAGTAGCGGGCGGGTGTCAGAGGGTCTCGCGGATCTTAGCACCCCGCCGTATACCCGCCGCTCTTTGGGTGCCGAAAGGTTGAAAAGGGGGGCAAAGCTCTCGGGAAAGGACAGTTTTTACTGCACCCATAAGGATCCCAAGGGATATGCCATATCGCAAAAAAAAAATATCAAAGGTGGGCATGAAATTTTTTTTTCCCAATTTCCGCAATCGCCAAATCCCCCCAATTTCCCAAACCGCCCCAGCCCGCAATCGAAATTTCCGAAATTTTTTTTCAGATAGGCCTTTTCGCAATCGCAATTCCGCAATTCCGAAATTCCCCCAAAATTTTTTTTGACAAAAAAATTTAAAAAAACCAAAAAGGTCTCAAGACTTTTTATTGGGTTTTTTTTAATACTTTGTTTTCCCTATTGTTTTGTCTATACTTTTTACTTGCATTCACAATAATTCGTTGTCTCTTTGGGGGTTTTTTTTTACTTTTAAAAAATTTCACAGTCAAATGGCTAGTAGTCACTAGGGGAACTAGGGTATCTATATGAAAGAGGGTAACGCCATTCAGGGGGCCCCTATGTTAAACGCTAGGGGGACCCCATTTTGCGCCGGGGCCTTTTGGGTTCCCCCAAGACCCGGGGAATTCTCAGGAATGACCCGGGGGGGGCCCCCCAGTATACATTTTATACATGTATAAAGGATAACGTTATTTTCGGAAATGTTTTTTCTAAAAAGATTATCACAAAAAAACACATTTAAAAACTTTAAAAAAGGCCATTATGGATTTGAAGAAAATAGGCGGGAAACTTAAAAATCACTTAAAAACGCATGTCATGAAAAACTTTGGGGGAAAACCAATTAAAGGAAGATATCAATAGAACCCAGAATTTTATTGGGTTTCCTTTGATATATTTCATTTTCTGATAAATGCATTTAGTCCCTTTGAAAAAAGAGCTTTAAAAATAAAAAAAATCGCCGCGCAGGCCGCTCTCGTGTGACTTTTAAAAAATAATCAAATATATTTTGGGATATATATCCCCTTTTTAAAACAGCCTTAATAAAAAATTTGGGCTATTTTTTAAATTTTAAATAGAAAAATTTAAAAGGAAAATTTTATATTTTCCCCCAAAAAAACGATTTTTTTGATGCCCCTTTATGTATAAAAAGGGCGCATCAAAAAATCTTTGGGTTGGGGGTAAATAAATTAAAATTTGGCCCAAATTAAATTATAAATACCAGAAAAAGGAAAAACCCTTCCCTTGCCCAAAGGATTAAATTTAGCGGGAAGTTTTCTCCCCCTTTTTCCCTGGCCCTCCCTTGCTTTTAGGGCTCGTGGCTCTGGCTGGGGGGCTGAGTGGGGGGAAAGATCATCCTGAGCCCCCAAGTCACTTCGGCCCAAAACCCCCCACTTCAAACACTATCAGTATCCAGTGTATCCAAAACTAATACTTACCCCAAAGGCCCGACGGAGAGGGCGAAAAAAACCCTTGTCCTTTCGGGTTTAAAATTTGCAAATTTCAAAGCAAAAATAAAATTAATAAGCGGGGGTTAGAAAATAAACGGCTTTTTTTGTTTTGGTCAATTTTGAAATTTTCAGTAATTTCAAATTGTCTTATTTTTTTGCAGTTTGGTCCCTCAAAAAATTAGCGTTTAGAAAAAGGGCAAATTTAGGAGCAAAAACCTCCCAAAATTTTAAGACAAATTGAAAATACTAAAAATTACAAATTGGGCAGAAGCAAAAATAGCAGTTTTTTTTTACAAAACCCCTTTGAAAAGCCATTGTTATCCCAATATAAAAAAATAAACCGTTTTTTAAACCCAAAAATAGACAGGGTTAGTGGTTACAACCACAAACCCACTGCCAGAAAAACCAGTGTTATTGTCTAATTTGTGCAATCTTAGTATTTTACTAACACAACAACATTAAAAAAATGGAGGAATAAATCGGGAAAATCACACACACGGCCAGCGTAGTGAGGTACACGCATCAACCCCAAATTTCCCCAAAAACGCACTGAGGTGAGGGGATGTGTACACTAGTAAAAACATAGCTAGCGATCTTGGACGATGCTTGTTTATCTTGGACGAAAAACGTTTTTTTCGAAATTAAAAAAATTGTTTGGTTTCTCCCGACAAAAACACAACAAGCTTGGAAAGGGGCCCCGAAATAAAAATCAGCCCAAAACATTGAAAAACAATACACAAAGAGTATAACACACATTTCAGCAAGGGTTTTGGGAGTGGTCTTGGGAACCCAAAGGGAGGGGTTTTTGGACGACAAAAAAACGGTTCTTTGGGCAGGGGCAGGGTGTCTAAAAACCAGGTTTGGGGGAAAACTTTTGTTCACGCGGGCACTTTTTAAATTTTGAAGGTGGTGATCGCCCACAATTATTGCAAATTGCGTTTAAAAAATTTTGGGGGCCCCGAACCCGAAAATTCCCGGGAAATTTTTTTTAGGCATCTGTAATTGGCAATTCCGAAAAACCGAATTACCTTTCCCGAAAGTTGCGGAATTGGGGAAAATTGCGGACAAAAAATTGCGGAAATTTGCCCACCTCTGGAAAACAAATCTTATTTATTTAAACTTAAAGAAAAACTGTAGTACCGCTTTTATATAGTGGTCGGGGAAGGAAAAGGAAGGGACTGCTCCAGTAAAGGGGGGTATAAGGGGGGTTAAGGGGTAACAAAGGGGGGGAAATGATGGCGTGGAGAGGGTAAGTGCGAGATGTGAGCTCCCAGTGTTCCCTTAGCTGGTTCTCTCTTCAGGCACCCATGAACAGCAGCGGTTTACTTTACGTGTTTTTGTCTGAAAAGGCGCGTGGTGTTAAGAAGGTCACAAATGCTACTACTTCTACGGTTATATTTACTAAAATTTTTGTGACACTACTATACTACTACTATTACCTACTGTTATTTTAAAACTCCTTCTACTACGTTTTTATACCTAACAAAACACAAAAAAACCCACCCAAATTTTAAAAAACCCCGAAAAAAAAATTTATACTTCCCTTTTAAAGAAATAAATGACAAAAAAATAATAAAAAAATAATTTTAAACGCTCACATTACCAAAAATACTAGGTTTACTACTACACTGACAAACAAAATAATATCCAGAAATTTTTTTTTTACGAAACACTATTATAAAACCACTAAAAAAAACAAAAAAATACACAATACATAAAAAAAACCCAAAACCCCCAAACGAATAAAAAACAAAAACTAGTACAGATATAACTAAAACTAATAAAAAAAAACCTTCAAAAAAAATAAAAAAATCTTTAAAAAGCCAAAATTACAATAATAAAAACCCTCGAGAAGTATTTAAAAAATGGCGTTGAGGGGGACTTTGGGGCTTTTGTTCTCTGTGGACGAGGAAGAAAGGTTGGGACGGGAATTTGCCCGTGGCGAGGAGGGACGAGGGCCGCCCCACCCCCCAGGGGCTGGTTAAATACGGGCATGACCCCAAAGGGAAAGAACAAAGGGGACGATGTAGATGAGGGGAAACCCGGGACCCCCAAAAACCCTCCCAAAAGGAAAGAAAAGGGAAAGACATTATGTATCTGGGGGGAGGAGGAAAAGGAAAAATATATTTAAAAATATGTAAAAAAAATCTTTGATGTTTTATTCCTTTTCCTTCCCTTCCCCCCCCCAAAACCCTTAAGAATAGATATTTGCAGTATAAAAAAAGGGCCTCGGGGGGTCAATAAACCTGTTGCTGTTTTTTTCCACCCTTTTGGGGTTTTCTATCTTCCCTGTAAAATTTTAAGAATTTATAGTACTGTATATATTATTAAAAAGGCCTCGTAAGGTCAGAAAAATCTTTTGCGGGTTTGTTACTTTTTTGTTTCACTTTGGGTTCTGTATATATTTTGGGATTAAAAAAATTGGAAGCGTATCATCACATTTCTCCCCACATAAGACTTTTCAAAAAAATCTGACTTTAAAAAACAGAAAGTTTATATGAGACTTTTTGGGTTTTATCCTTTGTTTTCCCTTTTCCATCCCTTTTAAACCTCCCTTGAGGGGTCGGGGCAGAGGGGGAATGTTTCACGCGGAACCAGAAGAAGGGGGTTTGATGCACACAAAGGGCCCCATCAGGCCCCCGGGCGAAGGCCATGTTGATAAACACTCGCACGTCGGGGGGCACGAACATAAACATCGACATGAAGGGGCCCGGAGAGGGGGCAAAAAAACAAAACATATAATTATTTTTATCCCCAAAAGAGAAAACAAGAGAGGGGGAGGAAAAAGGGGGAAGTAAAAGGGAAGGAGTAAGGGAAAGGGGAGAAGGGAGGGAAAAGGGGGGGGGGTTTATTGGAAACAAACCCTGAGGCCTCAAAATTGTTTTATACCCAATACCTCCACTTTTAAACCCTTACTCACACGCCCCAACTCAAAATACAAAAATCGATCGTGTTTTTGGAAATTTTGATTATTTTAAAAGTAGTGAGGGATCAAAAGTGGAAAGGTTTTCAAAACCCACGGTTCCCGGTTGTGTTTGGGGTTGTCAAATTTTTCTGAAAACGCGGTTGTGGTTGCGGTTGGGGTTTGTCATATACCCCCGGGGAAAAATGCTTAATTTTTAACGGGAAATATTACTTTATAGTCGTTTTAGCCACCCCTTGGTACTTTAATTTACAAAAATATGTACATATGTTGAACAAAAGTTTTTCAACACAAAAATAGGGGTTAAAAGTAGTATATGACTACTGTAAAAAATGAAGAAAATTCAAAAACTTATATAGCTTTTTTATCAAAGAATGGGAAAAAATTTAAATTTAAAAAATATATTTTTGCCCAAATTTATTACCAAAATTTTTGGGGGGAAAAATTACTATGGAAGTAAATTTTTTCCCCCGGATTCCTCGGCCACCCTCACGGCCAGAGTCCTTTGTTTTTGGGTTATAAATTGATCAAAAGTCACGTGCATACAATCTATACAAAGCTTTCACAACCGAAACGGGAAATTAGGGGAACGGGGGTTTGTGGTTGCGGTCGCGTTGTAAAGGGGACTTCTAAAAAATTCGGTTGCGGTTGCGGTTGCGGTTGATAATTTTGTGCGGTTGTAGGGGGGTTTGCAGCTGCGGTTATTCGACCCAAAACACTAATTTAAAGTTAGTATGTTGTGAACATTTTCCAGTTTTTTTGGGGAAGCTATGGTTTTTTTTACCCCTTGTTTTTAGTTTTCTTATAAGCCCCGAGACAACACTTAATTGGACAAAAAGTGGATTCGGAAGGTAACTTGTAACTTTCTTTTAGCATTTTCTCAAGTCAACTCTAAGCAAAATATCACCGGAACCGTTAAATCAACGGGTATCCCCAGCAAACACAAAGACGGGGGGCCCCTCCGGAGGCCCCCCGTATGTTTTTACCGGCGGCCCGAGGGAAAGTGTAGGGCGTAGGGGCGGGGTTTTGCTCAGGGCTACCGGCGGGCCGCTCCCAGGGGCCCGCCGTGGGCATATAAATTTTTTGCCTTTTTAAAATGTTTGAGGAATATTTATGGTTATATTTTAAGTATTTTCCCAGATATAGTAATGTTTTAAGGGGTGCTGCAAAAACCCTTTAAGGCCGATTAAAAAAGGACTAATGGGCTGTTAAAACACAAAATTAAAAAACATTACTAAATCTGAATTCCCTTAGAAAGTAAACCCCAAAAATTTTCCTACGTCGTTATCAGTAATACGATGAAAAAAGAGGTCTAATTGTACGGACAGTTTATCTCTATGTACAAAAAATTTTCGTTTTTGGGGGTTTACAGGGTGGTTGTTACGTGGAAAATGAAACCAGCTAGGAGAAGGATATAATTTGGGCAAACCCCCAAACAAAGTCCCCCCCTTTTGGCTTTTCCCACTAATAAATTTCACTCACTGACACAACGCCCCGAGGAATTCCTAAAAAAAAACGGTCGTACTGCAATTTTTTTATATTATTCAGTCTATTTCGATATAATTAAGGGAGGGGAAAAAAATGTTAAAAACAAAGGGTTCCCATTATTTTACGACGGGTTTAAGGGTGAAAAATTTGGGCCTTTTTGGGGTTTTTAAAACCCTTTTTTAAAATGGCTATGGGACGTTGGAAATTTTTAAGGGCATTGATAGCGGGGAAAAATTTTTTTCAAAAAAAAATTATTACTAATAGCGCTTTTTCGTGACGTTCACCGCTCTGGTTCAGTCCAGTCTATCCCTTTCCCCAGGCGGACTGATGCTCGCTAAAATACATCGAGACGGGCCCCTTTCCCATTCGTCGTTCCTTTTGGCGGGGGGATGGGAGGGGAGCGGCCCTCCGGGCAGAAATGCAAAAATTTTTGGGTTTTTGGTACATTAATTTTCCCAAGATGTTTTAGCAATTGCGAATATTGTAATTTTTCGTGAAATTCCCTTTTGTGTTATGGGCGGCCATTTATGGTGGTTTTTGTCTTATCAGCAGCACCAGAAAACTCCCGGTCGTCTTCCCCCCCGGGCGTTTGTGCGCATTTTCCCAGTTCTCCCCCCACTGGTCCAAGGTGGTCCTGTTTGGGCTGGACGGAAGGACTGGGCAAAAGGGGTTCCCGACTACCTCGGCCCCAAAAAAAGTGACCGCCCGGACTAGCCCCCGTCCAGGGCCGGCCCGAGCGGCCGCGAAAAAAGCGCTTTAAAATTTATGAAAATTTCCATGTTAATTCTCCATCTCTACATTTCCTTATTAGGTGTACCGGGTTGAGTATGATATTTTGTTGAAATATGTTGGGGTTATTTAAATAAAGGGGGAATAGGGCCTTGTTTACCCCTAATTTTGCCGCGGTTATAATCAAATGGTTTTTTAAATTTTATTATACCAGTTTCCCCACATAGGGCTAACTGATAACCTTTTTTCCCTGGGGAAACTCCTTCCTATTTTACGTTTCGGTCTATCTTTATTTCTAAAGTAACTCTGGTTGTTCCGATTAAGTGGAAATATTTTAAATAAATTGATTTTATGATAATTTCCATAAAATATTTTAAAAAATTTTTTAACAATTTTTAATAGCTTTAACAGGCCTAAAATAAAGGGGTGGTACCGATATTGAGGGTTTCTAGGGATATTTCTGAGTTAATTTTATATAATATGAAACGAATAAATTTTTTACTTACAAATTTTACCAGGGGCCTCCGGAGGGTTTACGTCAATTTTCTGCTGCTTGGCAATACTGAGTAATACTACAGGAAGATTTAAACAATAAAACTGTTGTTTTAAATGTTTTCACATAGAAATTTAAAAAAATTCTTGAAATTTTGTTTCAAATTTAATTTTCAAAATAGTTTAAATTTTCCCCTCGGGAAAATACCCAGCGGGGCCCTTTGGAGGGCTCCCGGGGGTAAAATTTTTCCCCCGGGGGCCGCCGTTCGCCGCTCTACGGCCTACGCGGGCCCCCCCAGTGATTGGTTTTTTGGGTACCTTTGGCCAGGTCGGTTAAACCCCGCCACGGGGGTTTCAAAAACGGGGGATAGCGACGATCAAATCCTCGCCGGGGAAGGAAAAAAAGGGAAAAATTATTTCCAAATTATGTTAAACCCGCCCGAGGGGAAAAATAACGTTGGGAAGGGGAACCCCCCTTAAATGACGGGATTTTAAAAGGGAAAAATTTTTGGCCCCGGGCAATGTGAAGCCTTGTCGGGTCCAACAATAACCCCCCCAAAAAGAAACCCCCGGCTCCAAAAAACCCGGCCCCATGCAAATCTCTGCAAAAGGGTAAATACTTCCCCCTGACCCCCACTGCCCCCTTTAGGGAAAACCCCCAGAATACCCAAAAAAGCAAAAACAAGAGTAAAGGGGAAGAGAGAAGGTAAGGAAGAAAATAAGAAACAAAAATCCCGCCCATGGACACAACCCTATTGTATTTTGCAGGGGTAAATTTTTAAAAGGCAAACATATATACTACTTAACAAACATTTTTTTCAACTTTCATAAAAAAAAACCCCCCAGGGAAAATAAGCGAGGTGGGTGGGGTGTTTTTTCCCATGTGGCAAAAAAAGAGCAAGCGAGGGAAGGGGCCACGGGAGCGCTGACGAAGAGGAGGGCCCGGAATTGGGTGAAAGGTATTCCCGTTGAGTGCCCCGTGAGGAAAAAAAGGGAACGAAAACGGGGGTTTTTCCAAGCCATTTTCGCCCAGGGGTAAAAGGGTTTCGAAGGCGGGGGGGGAAAAAAGGGTTTCAAATTTACAAATTAAATAAAAAAAAGGGGGGGGGATACATAAACAGGGGAGGAAAAAATATATATATAAAATAATTATATATTGTAAATATATTAAAAAATTTTATAGATTTTTTAAAGGGGTTTTTGTAAAAATTAAAACCTAAAAAAAAAACAATATAATATAACAGTACAAGCATGTACATAAAATTTCACATAGTGCAGCAGCAAAAAAGTCAAAAGGGGGGGCATCAGCCCGCGGTGAGGAGATTTACCCGTCAAGCTACGGGGGGGTGCGGGAGGCGTGGTGATGGTGAGTCACCCCGGTCACTGATAAACCCGGGGGGGTGTGGGTGATGTGTCAGCGGGGGGGGGGCGTTGCTCGCAGCACCCCCAAAAATCAGTCTCTCGGGGGGTGGCGGACCAAAGAGGGCGGGGGCCCCCTTTACGCCCCCTCAGCAGCCCCCAACCCGCCAGGGGGCGGGGGGACCGGGCCGGGGTTTAGGGGGGGCGGTTTGGGGGGGCAGGACAGGAGGTAGTGCACCAAAGGGGGGACGGGGTTTTTTATTAAAAATAAAAAAAATTTTATATATATATATATATTATATATAATATATAGAAAAAATATATCTTTTTTACTTTTTATATATATACCCAGCAGAAAGGGGGCCCTCCGGGGCACCTTTCTCCTGCTCCTGCGGAGGGCTGTGGGCCTTTGGCCCAATGGGGAGCGCGGGCAAAAACCCCGGCCCCCGGGGGCCCCCTTTATTATCAAAGGAAGTAAGTTTCTAAAATTTTAATAGTATCCCCATAAAAAGTTCATTCTCTCTAGTATGAAAATAGGAAAAAAATTTTTCCCGCAGGGGACCCCATAGCAGCCATAGCCTATTTAGGTTGTTTTTGCCCCACCACCAGGGTCGGCCACCCCAGGAACAACTATTTTCCGCTGGGTCATGAAAGGGTTCCAAAAAATGTGCGGGATGCGGGATTTTGGGGAAAACTTTTAGCCGAGTCTTTTAACGAACAGACACACAGAACACAGACAGGGCAGACAAATTTTTTATTTAATATATATAATTTTTAAAATAGATTAAAAATAAAATTTTTATATAATTTTATATATATATAAATTTTATATTATATATATAAAATATAAATATATATATATTTTATTATATATAATATTTATATATATATATATATATATTAAAATATTAAAATATATAAGGTGGGTTTAAAGGGGAAGGGGGCTTTTAGTGTACCAGTGAAGGAAGTGTAGGAAAAATTAGTGTAGGAAAAAAGTGAAGGAAGAAGAGGGGTTTGGGGGAAACTTTGCTGCAAGGGATTGTGTGAGGAGTGAGATATATTGGGGGTTTTGAAGTTGGGGGGGAACCCAATTTAAGGGAGGGAGGGAAAGAATGAAAGGCTAAAAAAAAAACCCTTAAGGATGGAGAAAATAGAGAGATTGGTAGGAACGAATTAAAAGGGGGACGTATAGGGGGGAAGAAAAAAGTTTTCAGGGAAGAAGGGGGTGGAGGGGAAGGGAAAACCGAGGAAAGGTGGAAAGGGAAGGAGAGAAAAAGGAGTGCGGGGGTTTTTTTCTCAATCTTCATGCGTGTTAAATTTTTTAATCCCTTGTCCTTAATTAAACATTATTTTTATTCCCCTTTTAATTAGTTATTTTTACTGATTAAAATTTAAAAAATACGATAATGATAATGTAAACATCGTGAAAATTTTTACAATTTGGGGCGGGAATTTTCCATTTTTTACATGGGTTTCAAAAAATTTTTTTTTAGGCATGATGGGATTTTTTTTCTGATCATTTAAAAATTTCGTGGGATAATGGGTTTATTTGGGCTTTCTTTCTTTTCCCGCCCACACACAACCCCAAAACGCTCGCCACAAACCCATTTCATGGCACTAACTTTCCCCCTAAAACCCCTCACACGCACCCCTTCCCCCCACACGCACATACAAAAAAAAAACACAAGAATCAAAACAACTGCCAAAAAACTGCCCCTCTTTAATCACCTTATTTTAACCCTTTTCTCTCTTTAGTTATAATTTTTTAGTTACTGCTAAAAATTTTTTTCTCTCTTTTCTATTTAAATTATTTTTTAGTTTTTAGATTTTACTCACCCCAGCCACAGGGGGAGGCGAGGAAACAGGTCTTTGGGGGAAAAACGCAAAATAAGGGGGACGGGGGGAGTGTGTAGATTTACGATGACCCCAAAGGGGACGGAGATGGGGGTAGCCCGCGGGAGGTTTTTGAAGGTGAAAAAGGGAATAAATTTGGTACAATTAATTTTTTTAAAGCTTAAAATCAAAATGTGTGGGGTGTTGGTGGGTGTGTGTGTGTTTTTTTGTGGTGGTGTGTGGTGTGTGTGTTTTGTGTTGGTTTTGGGTGTGGGTGTTTTGTGTGTGTGGGTGGGGTGTGTGTGTGTGTTGTGTGTGTGTGTGTGGGGTTTTGTGGTGGGGTGGTGTGTGTGTGTGTGTGTTTTTATAGCCTAACCCAGGGTGGATCCCTTAAACCTTTCCCTAAAAGCTGTTTAGATTATCCCTGAAAAAAAGGGAAGGAAAAAATTTAAAATAAAAGGAATATGTAAAAGGCTAGGTCCCCCCCCCCCCCCAAAAACACACACACACACTAAAACACACACACACACACACACACACACACAAAAACAAAACCCAAAAAATACAAAAAATACATTCAATTTCTTATACACATAACAAAACTATACACTGTAGTGACCCCCAAAGTTTGGGTTAACCCTGCGCTTAATTTTCCCTAAAGGTCACGCCACGCCAGGTGTGGCTGACCTTTACTGGGGGGACCCAAATTCCCGGGAGCTCTTTTCCCGGGGGGGCGCGATTTTCCCGTCAGTCTTCCACCCCTACCATCCCCAGAGAGCTAACACCCCTCCGCCCTGTGATGCTCGCGCGTCCTCCCGCTTTTAACCCTATACATATTTCGCATTATAAATCGTTTTGCCAAAATTTGGGGTTTTGGGATAACCCGTGTTGGCTAAAGAAATACTACAATTGGTGACTTCGAGTGTACCCACGACACGATGGATTTCTAACAGCCCCCGCCTCCCAGCCTTTTACCTAAGACTTAAACCACGTGGCGTAAAGAAACGGGAAATTCCGGGGGGCGGGCCCCGGAAATCCGGATCTCCAAAAAGTTTCAGGCCCCTTGTCAGGGGATTCCCCCAATCGGGCGCGCCCCCCATTTTCAAAAAAGGCTTACGGCGCCCCGGTGACGGGAAAATATGGTTTGAAAAACTGCCCTCGTCCGGCCCTTTGGGAAGGGCGTGCGAGGCTTACGTGGGGGAGCTCGACACATAAAGATATAACGGACGTCGCCCTTTAGCATTCCTCTTCCCAATGCAGAACCCCAAAAAAGCGGGGGGGTTTCCATTGTTTGAGGCTATGCTTCGTTAACCCCCAAAACCAGCCTAGCCCCCACCCATTTCCCCGTGCAGCTGGTGGGTTTACGGGGCCCGGCCCCCCAATAAATGGAAAACGCGGAGCCGTTGACAAATTCAAGCGGCCCACCCACGTCCCCCCTCCGCTGCCCCCCACCAATCCTGTGCCCGAAACGCCTCCCACGGGTCCGGGGGCCGCGGGTTTTTTTTTTCCCCCGGTGACCCCCTGGGCCCCCCCTTTACAAATTCCCCAGTGGCCCTTTAGAGACCCGGGGCGCGAGGGGGCCCAAAAAATTTCCCTGGCGCAACTCTTCAACAGGGGGGGGGGCCCCCCCCCTTTTTTTTTTTCCGATATTGGGGAACCCCCATTTTAGGATTTGAGGCCCCCTTTTTAGTCCCCCACTCCCCCACTTTGCCACAAATATTGTTTTTTACCATGGTCGGTTCGGCCGGGAGCCAGGAAAAATTTTCAGCCTCCCGTTTCCCGGCGGAATCGACCAGCGCGGGGGGCGGTGAGTGCGCAAACCCGTTTTCCGCCCCAAACTCTCGGGGTTTCCCCGCGAGGCACTCTCCCGGCCAGTAAACCTGAGGGGCCCAAACCCCTCCGATCCCCGCAATTTAAAAACCCCACTCCTGCACAGGTTTTAGCCGTGCACTTCCGCCCCTGGTCAAAACCCCCCCAAAAGATTCTCGTACACCCCGCGCCCCCCCCCCCTCGCCCGCCCGCTTTGCAGCGCCTCCCCCTCCGTCGCCACCACTCCCCGACCGCCAGACGCTGTTTGGGTGGCCGAAAACGCTGTCGGGGGTACGTACCGGGGGGATTCGGGGGGGGGGGCCTATAGCCCCCTATGCCTTTGCGGGGTTTTCCCCCCTCTCCTTCCCAAACCCGCCTCGCCCTTCCCTCAGGTCCTTTCCCCTGGTGGTGAGGGGATCAGCCCATTTTCCCCCCGGGGGTGGATTTTCCCTCCTCCCCCGGACTTGCTCGTTTATCCCCCGGCGCGGACGTTTGCTGCACCCCCCAACCCAAAATTTTCATCCCTACCGTGGGCCCGGGGTGGCCAAAAAGCCCTCTGACAAAAACCACGCCCGGCGGTCCCGTTTCGACGCCCTTTTCCCGAGGATTTCCTTCCTCCCCTTCCCCCCCCCCCTCCGGCCCCGCCAAAAGGGATCACAAGGTGGACAAAACACCGTTGCCACGACGGGACCCCCTTTTTTGCCGGCCGCAAAGTCTGACTCCTGAAAAGCCTCCCCAAAGGGGGCGAAAAAGGAGTTTGAGGGACTTACTGAAAGGAGGAGGGACCATTCGACCTTTCGACCCGGGTCCATTGATTTTTTTTTTACATGAACAAATTGGATTTGGGGGTTTAAAAGTGATACGCAAGTTTTCTGATTTATACTAAGGGAGGTAAGGGTTATTGGGGTCACAGTCGATGTAAACATATTGGGAGGGAGACCTTTGACAAACTTTAAAGAGTGGGTGAGGGGGATGGAAAATTTTTTATTGATAAGTTCAGGTTTGAATGCTGATAGAAAAAACACTGGTAATATATTTCACCATACCCCCAAAGGTTTTGCGGAAAAAAATAGAAGGTGAAAAAGATCTTAGGTGGGGTGAGCCCAGGGCCCCCGAAAAGGAAAAAATGTATTGAGGCTAAAAATAGAATTTTAAAGAGTGTTTGGGTTCATTTCCAGAAGGGTTAAAAGTAGAAGTACGGGAAATTATTCTTAAAACTTTATCTGGCTCTAGTCAGGCCCACCCCAGACTAGGGGGTTCAGTTTTTGGGCTTTCCAAAATTTTCAGGATGGATATAACCTTGTTAGAATATCACAAAGAAGGATGGGCCAAAATGATTCCAAAGGGGTGCGTAAATTTGTTTTGGAGGAGGGTTGGGAAACTATTAAAATTACACTCAACGAGAGACGCAGGTAAGGGGCCCCATTGATAGAATTTTTTAAAAAGGGTAAAGGGAATTTTAAAAAAGGGGAGGTTGGAACATTTCTTACGGCTATTTAAACCCAAAGGAAAAACAAGAAATAAAAGGATTCCAAATGGAAAAACGAGATGAAAAAAAAAAAAAAACGGGAAAAAATTTTTTTTTTTTTTTTTTTTTTTTTTTTTACAAAATTTTAAAAGGGAGGGGAATGATTTGGGAAAGGACTCAGTAGGGGAAGGGAGTTTGTTTCCGAGTATTTGGGGGGTTCAAAGAAGGGGGTCTAGGGTTCCCTAGGGGAAGGTTTATGTGGGGGTGAAAGGTGGGTGTTTGGGAGTGTTAGGTAAAAGAAAAAACCCCGTGTAGGCCCCAAGGACTCTTGGGAGCTTCCTTTTTACCCCCACAACAAAGTTTGGGGGGGTTTTGTTTTCACCCCGATTTTTGTCTGTGGTTTTTTTGTTTTTGTCTTCTGTTCTCGGGCTGTTAGTTACAGGAATTTTTCAAAAAATTTCTAATATATTTTGGGCCAAACTCGGTATACCAAGTCTATTTGGGATAAAGGGAAGGGCCTGATTTTAAATTTTGGGGGTGAAATTATTGACAATGTTGGGCCCTGGCAACCAATTGGGAAAAGGGGGGTTTTTGGGGTTTTTTTTTTTTCTTTTTTTTTTTTTTTTTTTTTTTTTTTTTCTGTTTTTTGGGGGTGGGGGAATAGGGGCGGCCCGGGGGGAAAACCCCCAATACTTTTCGGGAATTAGGAAATTATTATATGGGGGATTATTAATTTATATAATTTTTATTAAATAATATTATGGGGAAGGGTATGAAGGTTTTGGGAATAAAAATAATGGGGGTTGGGAACGAGTGAATGGGTTTATAAAATTAAAAAGGGTTTTTTTAAAAAGGGGGGGGGGTTAAAAGGTTTGGCCAAAAAATTTCAATTTTTTAAAAACCTTTTTTCAAACAAAGGGGGAAGGGGAGCGGGGGGGGGCCCAACCCAAAACAACCCGGTGGGGGCCCAAACCCCCCAATTTAGCCCCCCAAAAGTAAACCAAAAAGTTCCCCGGGGGGCCTTTCCGGTGGGATTCTTATAAAAATAATATTTATATTATAATATATAATAATTTTAAATAATTACTAATAATATTAATAATATTAATATTATATATTAAATTTTTAAAAATTTTTTTTTTCCCAAAATTTTTTTTTTTTTTTAAAATTAGCTTTCATTTGGAAATCCTATTCGTTTTACCGGGTTAAACGTAAGAAAGCCAAAATTTTTTTAAACCCCCTTTTATATTAAAAAACTTTAAACCCCCCACTCTCGTTTTTTCCGATTGGTGTAATTTAATAGTTTAAATTCCTCTCATAACAAAAGTTACGCATCCTTGAATATTTGTCACCTTCTTTGCATGATTTAACAAGGGTTATATCCATCCTGTAATATGGGACCAAAACTAAAACCGCATAGCTAGGTGGGGCCTGACTAGAGCCAGATAAAAGTTTTAGAATAACTTCCTTTACTTCTATTTTTAACCCCCTTCTGGTAATGAACCCAACACTCTATTAACTTATTTCTCCCTCAAACATTGTTTCCTAGGTGGAGGTTGGGCCCCCCACACTCTAAGATTTTTTTCACCTTCTGATCTTTCGCGATACATTGGTATGGTATTATTACCAGTTTTTTTTCATCGCTTTCAAAACCCGGAATTATCAATTTTAAAATTTCCATCTCCCATCCCCATCATTAAGTTTGTCAAGTCCCCGCAATAGTTTACATCAGACTGTGACCAATATCTACCCCCTTAGATCATCAGCAAATTGCGATATCATTTAAATCCCACACCCAAGTTTTTCATGTAAATAAAAAATGCAATGGACCTGTCGAAGGTCAAAAGGGCTCCCCTGCAGTAAGTGCTAAAAACCCCTTTTTCGCCGCCGGAGGCGCAGGAGTCGACGTCGCGGCCGAGCAAAAAAGGGGGTCCCGTGGGCAACGGTGTGTGCCCCCTTGTGACCCTTTTGGCGGGGCCGGACGGAAAGAAAGTGGGAGAGGGAAATCCTCGGAAGAGCTTTTGGGGGGACCGCGGCGAGGGGAGGGGGGCTGTTGCACCCCGGGGCCACGGGGGGATGACAAGGGGTTGGGCGAGCAGCAAACGTCCGCCCCGGGGGATCAAGAGAAGTCGTGGGGGAGGGGAAAATCCACACCAGGATAGGTGATCCCCTCAGCCCCCACGAAGACCTGACGAGGGCGAGGCAGGCGTAAGGGAAGGCGGAGAGCCCCGCGTAGATAGGGGCTATGGGCCTCCGCCCCCGAACCCACCAGGTAACGTATCCCGACAGCGGGGCGGCCCCCCAAAGAGCGTATGGCGGTCAGGGAGTGGTGGGCGACGGGGGGGAGGCGCTGCAGAAGAGGGCGGGCGAGCGGGGCGGGGTGATACGAGAATTGTGGGGGGTGACCAGGGCGGAAGTGCACGGCTAAAAATGTGCAGGGGTCGGGCCAAATGCAGGGATCGGAGGGTTGGGCATCAGGAGGGGCATGGCCGGAGAGGCCTCGCGGTGGGGGCCCGAGAGATGGGGGCGGGAGACAGGTGCGCATCACCGACCCCCGGCGTGGTCGATTCCCGACCAGGACATGGAGGTGACAATTCCGGGCCGGCCAAAACGACCATGGTAATAACAATATTGTGGCTAGTAGGGGAGGGGAAGCCCAGAAGGCGGCCTCAATCGTGAATGGCGAGCCATATCGGAGAGGGGGGGCGTTGTTGAAGACGTGGCCAGGGCATTGTTAGGGCCCCCCCTGCCCCCCGGGTCTCTCAAGGCACTGGGAAATTTCGTGGAAACGGCAGGGATGCAGGGGGTAAATCCCGCGGGCCCCCGGACCCCGTCGGAGGCGCGCAGGCACGGGGGTGGTGGGGGCGCGGAGGGGGGAACGTGTGTAGGCCGGGAATTTTGTAACAAAGCCCCGCGTATTCTTTTTATGGGGGGACCGGGCCCCGTAAACCCACCAGCGCACCGGAATGGGGGGGAAAATGAGGTGGTGTGGCGGAAACGTAGCATAGCCTCGGACAATGGGAAACCCCGCCTTTTAAAGGTTCTGCTTTCGGAAGAGGAATGTAAAGGGCAAAAGCCGTTATATCGTAGGTGCGAGCCCCCACGAAAGCCTCGCACGACCTTCAAGGGGCGCGGACGGGGGCAGTTTTAACCCTCATTTTTCCCGTCAGCGGGGGCGCCGTAAGACTGATGGATGGGGGCAGCGACGATTGGGGGAAAATCCCTGACAAGTCCCTAAAATTTGTGGAGATCCTGTTTTCCCGGGGCCCCCCCCCCGGGAAAACCCAGATGTAAGCCACGTGGCTATGTCGTAGGTGAAGGGGGGAGGCGGGGTTTTAGACCATGGTGTAGGTACACTCGAAGCCCCAAATTGTGTTTTCAGCCAGCGGGGGTTTCCCAAAAACCCCAAAATGGGGCACAAGTTTCAACGGAATATGTATACGGTCAGCGGAGTGGACGCGCGAGCACACAGAGCGGAGGTTTTAGTCTCTTTGATGGGAGTGGAAGACTGATGGATCGGCCCACCAGGGCAGGAGTGGGGGGAAATTTTGGGTCACCCCAGTCAGGCAGCCACACTGGGTGGCGTGCCCCTTTAGGGAAATTTAAGCAGCTAGTTTTAAGCCCAAACCCTTGGGGGGCAACAGTGTATAGAGTTATGTGTATAAAAGATTAAAATGTATGTTTGTTTTTTTTTTTGGGGGTGTGTGTGTGTGTGTGTGTGTGTGTGTGTGTGTGTTTTGTGTGTGTGTGTGTTGTGTTTTTTTTCCCTCCCTTTTAATTTTTTTTTCTTTTTTTCAATTTTTTATTTTTCCCTTTTTTCCCCCCCCCCCCCCCCCCCCCCCCCCCCCCCCCCCCCCCCCCCCCCCCCCCCCCCCCCCCCGGGGAAAAAAAAAAAAATTTCCAAAAAACCCATTAGAAAAGGGGCTTAATTCCCACCGGTAGGTTAAACACAACACCAACCCAACCCAAAAACCACCCCCCCCAAAAAACAAACAAAAAAAATGTTTGGAGTTTTACATCAAAAAATATACAAAAAATAAATTCAGAAAATTTTTGGGGGCATGTTGCATTTTGGATTCTTTTTTGTTTTTGCTGTTTTTGGGGAAGGGTCGTGGGGTGTTTGGTAAATTTTCCATAATTTTGTGGAGGTTGGTTTTGGGGTTTTCTGGGAAAAGTAAAGAAGATGTAAGACCTTTTCCCCCAGGTTTAAAAAAATTTTAAAAAAAATTTGATTGTTTTGAAATTGAAGTTATGTAAATAAGCACAAAATTTTTTTTTTTTTAAGAACACCATAGAAACATTACAGAATTTTATGTAACAAAAAATTAAAAAAGTAAAAATAATTTTAAATGAAATATTTAAAAAAACCGCAAAAATTGAGAAAAACAAAGCATTATCTTTATTAAATTTTGTTCCTTTTCCCCCCTTCCTCGTATTTTCCCTTTATAAAGTTTTCCTTTTATTCGGCCACCAATTCTCTATTTTCCCACCCTTTAAAGGGGTTTGTTTACCCTTTAAAATCACTCATTCCCCACTCCCTTATTTTTTCCCCCACTTCTAAACCCAAATACCCACTCCTCACACAATCCCTTGCAGCAAAGTGTCTCCCAACCTCTTTTTCCTTCACTGTTTCCTACATAATTTTTCCTAACCCCTTTCACGGGTACACTAAAGTCCCCTTCTCTTAAACCCCAATTTTTTAAATATATATATATATATAATATATATTATATAATTAAATTATATATATTTTTTATAATATATTTATAAAAATATATTTTAATTATATATAATATTTATATATAATATAATATGAATATAATATATATAATATATATATAATAATATATATATATAAAATCTCAAAATTTGTCTGTCTTTTCTGTGTCTGGTGTCTGTTCTTTTTAGACCGGCTACAGATGGCCAAAATCCGCATGCCGCACATATTTGGAATCCTATGACCCAGCGGAGAAAAAGGCAGTTCGATGGGGGCCCGACCCTGGTGGTGGGGAAAAAAAACAAAAAAATACGGCTGGGCGCAAGTCCTGCGGGAAATTTTCCTTATCCATACTAGAGGAATGAAATTTTGGGGAACTATTATAAATTTTAGTAACTTACTTATTTGAATATAAAGGGGGGGCCGCAGGCCCCCCTTTGGGCCCAAAGGGCCCCAAGCCCTCCGCAGGAGCAGGAGAAAGGGTCGGAGGGCACCCTTCTGCAAATTTTTTTAAAAAAATTAAAAAATAATATATATATATAATATAATATTATTTTTAATATAATAATTTTTATATAATATATATATATATATATAACCCTTTGCCCACTGGTGCACCCTCCTGTCCTCCCCGCCACGCCCCCCTGGGGCCGGGCCCGGGGCCCCGCCCCCCAGCCTGAGTGGGGGTGCTGAGGGGGGTGAAGGAGGGCCCGCCCTCAGGTCCGCCACACCGAGAGCGTGATGTTGGGGGTGCTGCAGAAAACGCCCCCTCCCCGCTGACACATCACCCACCCCCGGGGGGGTTTATCGTGACGCAGGTGATACCACACACGCCCCCACGCGCCCCTTTCCCGTAGTTTGCGGGAAAATCTCCTCCCCGGCGGGTGATGCCGCTTTGCACTTTTTTGGCTGCACATGGTTTTATGTCATGGTTTTTACTGTATTTTAAATTATAATATTTTTTGCTGTATTTTTTAAATTTGAAAAAAAAAAACCTTTAAAAAATCTATAAAAAATATATATATAATATACATATAAAATTAAAAAATTTTAAAATTTTTAAAATTATATTTTTCTTTCCCCCGTATGTAATCTCCCCCCTTTTTTTATAAATTTTTAAAATTGAAAACCTTTTTCCCCCAGACCTTCGGAAAAATTACTTCGGGAATGGCTTGGGCAATCCCCGTTTTTGTTGCTGTTCATCAGCGGGGCACTCAACGGGAAAACCTCATCATTTTTAGGTCCTTCGTCAGCGTCGCCGGGACACTTTCCTGCTTTCTCTCCCCTTTTCCCAATCGAAAAAACACGCAGTCACCTGCTTTGTTCCTGGTGAGTTTTTTTTTATGAAAGTTTTAAGAAAGTTTGAATAGTAAATGTTGCCTCTTTTTAAATTTCCCCGCAAAATACTAATAGGTTGTGTTGGGCGGGGTTCTTCTTCTTTTTCTTCCTTACCCTTCTCTTTTCTTTCTCTTTCTTTGCGTTTTTGGATTCTGAGGGGGATTCCGAAGGGGGAAAATCTGGGGAAGGGGGGGAGTTTTTTAGCCCCCTGACAAAATTTTCATGTGGCCGTATTAGGAGCCAGTGATGTTTTTATGGGGGGGATTTCGGAAACCCCACAAAGGCTTTACATTTCCCGGGGGAAAGTTACCTTTTTTAAATCCCGTCGTTGTCCTTCCCAAAGTATATGTTCAGGTGGTAATCATAATTGGGAAAAGAATAATTTTTCCTTTTTTCCGCCCCGGGGAGGATTGGAGTCGTCGTATCACCAGATTTGCACCCCCCTTTGGGGCTTAACGATGGCCAAAGAGTACCGTAACCATATGGCGGGCCGAGTAGGCCGAGGCGGCGAACGGCGGCGCCCCCGGGGGCAAATTTTTCCCCCGTCAGGGACCCCCGGTGTTTTTCAGACGGGGGGTAAATTTTCTATGTTGAAAAATTAAAGTACAGAATTTCAAGAATTAATATTTTATGTGTAAACATTTTTAAAAAAAAGTTATATGATTTTTGCTGTAGTATTTTAAACGTAGTGACAAGCAGCAGCAACTGGGGCGCAATCCTCCCGGGGGCCCGTGGTAGGTATTGTAAGTGGGAAATATTTGTTTTAATTTTATATTTAACCGTAATTACTAGTATTCAATATCGGGCCATCATTTATTTGGCCTGTTTAAGCTATTAAAAATTGTTTTAAAAATTTTTTTAATGTTTTGGGGGGGTATCTATATAATTTTTTTCAAATATTTCCACTAATCAGGAACAACCAAGTTACATAGAAATAAAGATGAGACACGTCGTACATAGGGAAAGGGGTTTTCATGGAAAAAGGTATCAGTTATCATTTGGGGGTTTGCAGTAAATAAATAAATAACATTTATTATAACCGCGGCAAAAAATTACGGGATAAACAAGGTCATTTTTCCTTATTTCAAAACTTCCAAAAAATTATCAAACTATCAAATACTCAAAGGTACACCTAATAAGGAAAAAGTGTGATGGAGAATTTAAAAGGGGTAATATCATGATTTAAAGGGGTTTTCGCGGGCCGCTTTGGGCCCCGGGTTGGACTGGGCCTAGCCCCGGGGGGGTCATGTTTTTGCGAGGAGTCTGGAACGTTTAGCCCAGGGCCAGTCCGGTCCAGCCAGAGAGCAGGGGCCCCCTTGGACCAGGTGGGGAGAATGGGGATGGCAACTACAGTCAGGGGGAAGACGACCAGGGGCTTCTGGTTGCTGATAAGACATGAAACACCATGAGGCCGCCAAACATAAAGGAATTCACGAAAAATTTCAATATTCGCAATTTGCTGAAAAAATCTTAGGGGAAATTAATGTACCGTCAACAAAACTATATTCATTTTGCCCCGGGGGACCGCCATCGATCCCCCCGCCAATAGGAAACGCGAATGGGACGGGGCCGTCTGATGTATTTTAGCGAGCATCGTCCAGCCTGGAAGGGATAGGGGCTGGACTGAACCAGAGCGGTTGAAAACGCGCTATTAGTATATAATTTTTTGAAAAAATTTTCCAAACTATCAATGCATTAAATGCCGACGTAATAGCCCTTTCAAAGGGTTTTTTAAAACCCCAAAAGGCCTAAAATTTTACCCTAAAAACCCGCGATAACTAATGAGAACTTAGTTATAAAATGTTTTCGCTCCCTTTATTTATCGAAATAGATGAAAAATATAAATAATGCAGTACGAACCCTTTTCTAGGAATTTCCCCGGGAGCTTGTGTCAGTGAGGAAAACAGTAGGGGGAAAAGCACAATGGGTGGGGGTTTTTATGTGGTTCGCCCAACATACCTTTACATAGGTTAGTGTTCCCCGTACACAGATGAAACCCAATAACGAAAATGTTTTGTACATATGAGAAAAACAATGTCGTAGCAATTGATCTCTTTTTATCGTATTTCTGGATAACGATAGGAAAAATTTTTTTTATTTTAGATATTGCAGATATAGTAATGTTTTAATAGTGGAAAGCCAAGTCTATTAACGGCTAAGGGTTGTGCAGCACCCCAAAAATTACTATATCGCAAAACTTAGAAATATAACCATAAATATCCTCAATGTTTAAAATAACAGCGGAAAAACATTGCCTACGGGGGCCCCGGGAGCGGCCCCGGGGAGCCTTTAGCAAATCCCCGCGGCCCTACGGGGTTTTACTTCCCTGGGGGCCGGTAAGACATACGGAGGGCCCCCGGAGGCCTCCGTCTTTTTGGGTTTGCTGGGGATACCCGTGATTTAAAGGGTTCCGGTAATTTTTGCTTTTCAGTTGACTTTAGAAAATGCTAAATGAAAGTTTCAAGTTCCCTTTAGAATCCCCTTTTGTCCAATTAAGTGTTGTCTCGATTTTAAGAAGCTAAAGACAAGGGGTAAACAGAACCATGCTCCAAAAAAAGGAAAATTTAAAACAACATACTATACCAAATTTGTGTTGGACGAATAACCGACGGGAACCGCACTACAAACCCCACAAAAAATTTTCAAAACCCCAACGCAACCGCAACGAATTCAAAAAGTCTTCACAAACGCGACCCCAAACCACAACCGCCCCTTCCCTAAGTGCAGTTTTTGGTTGGAAAGCTTTGTATAGATAGAGCACGTGACGATGATCAAAATGATAAAAAATAACAAAGCGACTTGGCCGTAGGTGGCGAGGAACCGGGGAAAAAAGTTTTCTTCCATAGTAATTTATCCCCACCCAAATACATTTATGGTAAACACTTTGGGCATAAATTTGTTTTAATTAATTTCACTATTCTTTGAAATAGCTATATAAAATTTTTGAATATAAAAACATTAGCAGAAAAATAACATACTTTACCGCATTTGTGTGTTGAAAAATGGTTAACTATGGACAATTAAAATAATATTTCCAAGTGTGGTTAAAACAGACCCAAACGAATATTCCCGTTAATAATTACGATTTTCCCGGATTGACAACCGCAACCGCAACCCCAACCCCGGGAGAAAATTTGACAACGCAAACACAACCGCAACCGTGGTTTGAAAAAAACCCACCACTCGATCATCACTATTCATAAAAAATCAAAATTTCAATAACACGATCATTTTGTATTTGAGTAGAGGGGTGAGTAAGTTAAGAGTGGAGGTATTTGGGTATATACAATTTTTGAGGCCCGGGTTTGTCTCCATACCCCCTTCTCCCTCCCATTCTCCCTTCCCTTTCTCCTTCCCTTTACTCCCCTTCTTCCCCCCATCTCTGTTTTTTCTTTGGGGAATTTCATAAAAATTTTATGTGTGTTTTTTCCTCTTAGGGGTCGTCGATGTTTATGTTCGTGACCTCCGACTGGAAGTGTGATCAACAAGGGCCCTTTGCCGGGGAACCCGATGGGGCCCCGTGGCATACCTCTTCTTCGGTCCCCGTGAAGCATCCGGATCTGCCGCGGGCCCATCAAAGGGCAGGTTACAGGGATGGATAAGGAACACCCAAAGGTAAAACAAACAATCATATAATCATCTTTTTGTTTTTAACGTCAGATTTTCCCGAAAAGTCTTAGTGGTTGACTGTCGAGAACGCTTCCCAATTTATTATATACAGAGATATATACAGAAACAATAAGATGAAACAAAAAAGTAACAAACAGCAACAGATTTACTGATCCTTACGAGGCCTTTATATATATACAGTACTATATAATTCTTAAGTTTACAGGGAGAGATAAGAAGCACAAAGGATGAAACAAACAGCAACAGGTTTATTGAACCATACGAGGCCTTTTTATATACTGCACTATCTAATTCTTAAGTTAGAGACGAAGGGAAGGAAGGAAAGAATAAGACATCATGATTTTATACATATTTCAACTATAGTTTTCCTTCTCCTCCTCCTCCAGATACATAATGTCTTTCCCTTTTCTTTCCTTCTGCAGGTTTGGATCGGCTTCCCCATCATCTACATCGTCCTCTCGTTCTTCCTGTGCGTCATGCCCGTAGTGAACCAGCCCCTGGAGGTGGTGGCGGCCCTCGTCATCCTCGCCACGGGCATTCCAGTCTACTACTTCCTCGTCCACAGAGAACAGAAGCCCCAATGTCTCCTCAACGCCATGGGTAAATACTTCTCGAGGTTTTCATTATTGTAATTAGGCTTTTTAAAGATTTATTTTATGTTTTAGAAGGTTTTTTTCATTAGTTTTAGTTATATCTGTATCTAGTTTAGTTTTTATTCGTGTTGGGTGTTTGTTTGTTTATGTAAAGTGTGTATTTCTTGTTTTTGTAGTGGTGGTAGTAATAGTAGTACGTT
Organism: Chionoecetes opilio; assembly: GCA_016584305.1. Taxonomy (NCBI): domain Eukaryota; kingdom Metazoa; phylum Arthropoda; class Malacostraca; order Decapoda; family Majidae; genus Chionoecetes; species Chionoecetes opilio. Next base: position 103,684 of record JACEEZ010009010.1, read on the forward strand.
AAAAAAATATTTCATGGATATTATTTTGGGTTTTTCAGGTAGTAGTAAATAGCCTAGTAGTTGTGGTAATGTGAGCGTTAAATTTTTATTTTTTATTATTGTCATTTATTTCTGATAATGGTGAAGTAGTAGTTTTTGCGTATTTAATATTTGCTGGGGTGTTTTATGTGTGTGTTAGGTATATAACAGTAGTAGAAGTAGTAGAAGTAACAGTAGGTAATAGTAGTAGTAGTAGTAGTAGTCACAAAAAATTGTAAGTAGTTAGTAACAGTAGAAGTAGTAGCAGTTTGTGACCTTCTTAACACCACGCCGCCTTACAGGACAAAATCACGTACGTAAGCCAGCTGCTGTTCATGGCTGTCCCTGAAGAGAAACCCCTAAGGCAACACTGCAGCTCAATCTCGACTTACACTCTCCACGCCATCATTCCATCCTTAGTCACCCCATTACCTCC
>JACEEZ010009011.1:0-21922 GCA_016584305.1 Chionoecetes opilio
CGGGGAAAATGATATTATACCACTTTTCCCTTATTTACAATGATGAATCACAGCCTTCAAAGCCAGGGTAGGCTACACTTAATCGTGTCCACGCAAGATTGTGTGTTGGAGAGAACCCGCCGAGCATTATCAGTCTAGGTCAGGGGTTTTCTTAACTTTGGGGGGCGCGCCCCCTTCGTGGGAAAATTACTAGGGGGGCGTGGTCCAGAGAGGAAAAGGAAGAACTGTCAAGTATTCAAGTATAAACTCGGCCTTCGCTTTAACATGAAGCGCGCTGCGAGGGTGAGCAAAGAGAGTCGGTAAGAAAAAGGGGTGTAGCGGGAAAAACTCTGCGGTGCGCCTTGCCAGGTTTCACTTATCTGTAGACTTTTATATTTTTTTTTTTTTTGCTCTTATTATTTATTTTTTATTTATATCAGTTTTATTATTATTCATTATCGTTATCATTATTGTTTTTTTTTTTATTATTATTATTATTATTTTATTATTATTATTAAAATTTAATTTAATTTTACTTTTTTCCAAATTTACCGTTTATGCTATAATCTTTAAAGTATATTATATCATTATTATAATTTATTTTTATTAATATTGCTATCATTTTTATTATCATAATATCAAATTATTATATATCAAAAGGTTAGAAACACTGCTCTAGGCTAATCACTGTGATTTTGACGATAGTTTTTTTCGTATATCGAAGTCATCTCGTTCAATTGATGTATAGCAAGTATGTGTTTGGACTCATGACAATAATAATCCTACAGTACATGCGGGACGAGGCATCGACCCCTACATCCTCGCCCACTCGCCTGCACTGTTCTGCGAGAGCTTAACAGACGTACAGAACATATATTACTTTGCAATGAGCTTCCCTGTTACCTTCAGAGCAGCCATCTTGCAGAGGTGGTTGTATGGGTGTGAGGAGGAGCAAAGAGTGCAATGGTACTGTACTGCTCACAACACACAGCCTCTCTTTATGGGAGTAACTGCGCCTTCAAGCTCCTCCCTCCCTTGTCATGCATTACCATCCCTCATCCCTGTCACCGCGTCGCCTTGGCCGCCTTCCCCCTGTGCTTGTAATTGCTGTGTGGCCATGACAACACGCTGTCCCCACCGCACTATTACCCCATCAGTAACCCAACGCCTCAACCACGCCAGGCAATGTTAACGATGTGTTTATGTTGATCAGTAAACTTACGCGGGAGGTGCAATGTTGAGTCCTATAATGTTGGTTAAGAGGACAAGCGTAAGGTACTGGGTGAGGATACACGTAATGGTAGGCTACGTGTGGGGAAAAGCGGTAATGGTAGGCTGGTACTGGGGTGAGGACAGGAAGTAAAGGTAGGCTACTGGTACTGGGTGAGGACAAGCTGTAATGGTAGGCTACTGGTATGGGTGAGGGGACAAGTTTGGGAATGGTAGGCTACTGGTACTGGGTGAGGGGACAAGCTGTAATGGTAGGCTACTGGTACTGGGTGAGGACAAGCTGTAATGGTAGGGCTATGGTACTGGGTGAGGGGACAAGTGGTAATGGTAGGCTATGGTACTGGGTGAGGGGACAAGCTGTAATGGTAGGCTACTGGTACTGGGGAGGGGACAAGTGGTAATGGTAGGCTTTCTGGGTACTGGGTTTAGGGGACAAGTGGTAATGGTAGGCTACTGGGTACTGGGTGAGGGGACAAGTGGTAATGGTAGGCTACTGGTACTGGGTGAGGACAAGCTGTAATGGTAGGCTACTGGTACTGGGTGAGGGGACAAGTGGTAATGGTAGGCTACTGGTACGGGTGAGGGGACAAGCTGTAATGGTAGGCTACTGTACGGGGGTGAGGGGACAAGTGGTAATGGTAGGCTACGGGTACTGGGTAGGGGACAAGTGGTAATGGTAGGCTACTGGTACTGGGTGAGGACAAGCTGTAATGGTAGGTTTACTGGTACTGGGTGAGGGGACAAGTGGTAAGGGTAGGCACTGGTACTGGGTGAGGGGACAAGTGGTAATGGTAGGCTACTGGTATGGGTGAGGGGACAAGTGGTAATGGTAGGCTACTGGTACTACTGGTAAATAATGTAAAAAATCTCTTTAGCATGAAGCATGAAGTTTTTGGGTCAGTCTCTCGTGGCTCGCGGTCAACCTTCTCATTACGGACCCCATTAAGGATGTTCTTTACCATTGGCGTTAATATCCATGTTTCCCATAAGGTCCTTTTAAACAGGAGCGCGTTTTGCATGTCTCGCGGCTGTGCACGTCTGAAAAAAGACACTCACACTCTGATAAACGGTAATATATATTCATGTTTCTTTCATATTTTTCATCCAAGTCCTCGGTGAGAATCCATAATGAGCTGCTTTAATATCTGAATCTGTTGTCTGTCTCTGCTTAATCTCTCAATCTCAATCTCTGTTATTCTGTTCTAATCTAATCTGGTCTTAGCATCAGTTCTCGTTTTTCAGTGGGTTTTATTTGATGTCTAGCACGGTGTCCTCCATTGTATATAATGGCATATTTTTTTCCTCTTCCCAGTGTGTCCAAGACTACCGAGAGGCTAATGGTGTCCCTCTCCCCGCCATCAGCTGCTCGGGGCCACCTGTACACAAGGTATGTAAGTACGTCTCTTCTGTATTGTGCCTTTACAGTACATACCACCTTATCATGGTTTTTTTTAACTATCATCTGATTAGTCATACTGTAAAAAACTCTCACTACTGTTAGAATGACAACAAACATTATGTTTTTCACACATTTTTTCATGGCTTCTGTTTGAGTCTGTTTCATCAGGGCATTTAGCATATCTGGCCGTATTATTATGACAGATGAGTCCCATTATAGAATTGAGTCAATCCTTTGCGGGAAGTTTGTAGCAATGGTCTTAATTAATTCAAAGAGAAACTAAACTGACCTCGATCATGCAGGGCTCGGATAGCAGGCCCTGGAGGTTCACTCGAGGGCTGTGACGGTTGGCCCTCGCCCGTGGTGGCGCAGGCAGGATGTTTATAGTGACGCCTGTTATTAGAGGCTCATGCCGCCCCCTGTGTCCTTCGATGTAATCGCCGTCAAAGGTAGAGTTAATGGGCAGCATGTGGGTGTTCTTAAGCCACTCGACGATTGCCTAAAGATTTGGCACTTGGTGGGATTCTAACTCATACACCGAATTCGCCACTTCCAGGCGCTAACCACTCGGCCACCGCCTCCCGCGTACTTTCGGACCTTCAGAATCTCTCGTTCGTAAGCCGAGCGTGCCAATCATTAGTTCTCCAGGAAGCTGTGTATTGCTTGGCCGCTCTTGTTTCCCTTATCGCAGCCTGAGTCTAGAGAAATACCGGGACAGTGTCGGGATAACAGGGATGATTGGAGTATTTTGCACCTAAGCACAAAATATTTTCTCGTTCAGTCCGTAAGGAAGGATAAAATGCATAACACAGGAAAAATATATCAGAAACATGTAGATATTATCCTTATCATCACTCATCATCATCATCATCATCATCATCATATTGACTTTTCTTACATAATCAGGAAACAAGACAACTTTCGTGAGACAATTAATGCCAACACTGTGTAGGTAGCCTGTGGTGTGTTGAGAAAGGGAGAACGCAAGTGTAGTGAATAATTCTTCCCTGCTGTAATGAGGCCAGCCAAGCACCGCCATGGTATATAGAGATCAAGGTATAGACAGACTCGCAGTGGCGGAGCTGTGGCTTGCAGTTTGTCTCCCTGGGCGAGCCTCCTCTCCGGCGCCCCTCACGCCCACGCCCACATGGAAATAACATTTTACACCGAGACACAAACTTACTGTTCTCTTGGCAACCTGTAGTCCAGCGGATATGTGCACAATATAAAAAAAAACCCTGATTTTTTAGTAATAACAACCGTATTTGGGAAAACAAAGTTAGAACGCATATGCAACCATTTTGGATATGGAGCCATGAAATAATCTTCATGTAGGTATGGCAGCTTTTTTAAAAAATTGGTCGCCTCAGGGCGCTACTCAAATTACGGGGTGACTTTGTCCTCCCCTATGACGTCACAGCTCATCTCCGTTCTGTTTGGGGTCAAGCCGGCCCGGGAAAGACATGAGCCCGCGAGAATGCGTGTGTGTGTGTGTGTGTTTGCAAGAATGCGCGCGTGTTTTGGGGGGGGTGTGTTTTAGAAGAAATGCGTGTGTTGTGTGTGTTTGGAGAGAGAATTTTGGGTGTGTGTGGTGTGTGTTTGAAAAAAAGTGGGGGTTTGTGTGTTTGAGGGGAGAGAATGCGTGTGTGTGTGTGTTTAGAGAGAATGCTGTGTGTGTTGTTTGAGAAAGAATGCGTGTGTGTGTGTTGTGTTTGAGAGAGAAGTGTGTGTGTGGTGTTGTTTGAGAGAGAGAACGTGTGTGTGTGTGTTTGAGAGAGAATGTGGTGTGTGTGTGTGTGTGTTTGAGAAAATGCGTGTGTGGTTTAGAGAGAATGGTGTGGGGTGTGGTTTGAGAGAAATGCTGTGTGTGTGTTTTTGAGAATGGATGCGAATGCTGTGGGGTTGTGTTTGAAAAGAGAAATCGTGTGTGTGTTGGGTTTTTTTTAAGAGAATGCGGTTGTGTGTGTGTGTGTTTGAGAGAGAATGCGGTGTGGTGTTTGAGAGAGAATGCTGTGTGTGTGTGGTTTGGAGAGAAGGCGCGGTGTGTGTGTGTTTTGAGAAAAATGCGAGTGGGTGTGTGTGTGTTTGAGAGAGAAGGCGTGTGTGTGTTTGAGAGAGAATGCGTGTATGTGTGTTTGAGAGAGAGAATGCGCGCGTGGGGTGTGTGTGTGTGTGTGTGTTTGAGAAGAATGCGTGGTGTGTGTGTTTGAAGAGAATGCGCGGTGTGTGTTTGTTTGAGAGAAAGGGGTTGTGGGGTTTTTCTTGAGAGAAATGCGTGTGGGGTTGTTTTGTTTGTTTGAAAAAAAGCGTGTGTGTGTGTTTGTTTGTTTGAGAGAAAATGCGTGTGTGTGTGTTTGTTTGAGAGAAATGCTGTGTGTGTGTGGTGTGTTTGGAGGAATGCGTGTTGGTGTTTGAGAAGAATGCGTGTGTGTGGTGTGTGTGTTTTGTGGTGTTTGAGAGAGAATGTGTGTGTGTGTTGTTTGAGAGGGGAATGCATGTGTGTGTGTGTGTGTGGGTGTGTTGTTGTGTGAGGGGTTTGTGTTTGAGAGGGAATGGTGTGTTGTGTGTTTTGTTTTTTTGAGAGAGATGCTGTGTGTATGTTTTTTTGGGGAAGAATGCGGTGTGTGTGTGTGAATATTTGAGAGAAAAAAATTGGGTGTGTGTGTGTGTGTGTGTGTGTGTGTGTGGTTTTTGGAGAGAGAATGCGTTGTGTGTGTTTAGAGAGAAGCGTGTGTGTATGGGGTTTTTTGAAGAGAATGCGTGTGTGTGTGTGTGTGTTGGAGAGAATGCTTGTGTGTGTGTGGTGTTTGGGGGAAGTGCGTGTGTGTTTTTTGAGAGAGAATGTGGTGTGAGTGTTTGAGAGAGAATGCGTGTGTGTGTGTGTGTGTTAAGAGAGAATGTGTTGTGGGTTTTGGGTTTAAAATGCGATTGGTGTTTGAGAGAGGAAGGTGTGTGTGTGTGTTTGAGAGAGGAATGTTGTGTGTTGTGTTGAGAAGAATTTTGTGTTTTGGTGGTTTGAAAGAGAGAATGCGTGGTGTGTGTGTGTGTGTGGTGTGTTTTGAGAGCAATGCGTGTGTTGTGTGTGTGTGTGTTTGAGAGAGAGAATGCGTGGTGTTTTTTTAGAGAATGCGGTGTTGTGTGTTGTGTTTGAGAAATGCGTGTGTGTGTGTTTGAGAGAAAATAGTTGTGTGGTGTTTGAGAGAGAATGCGTGTGTGTGTGTGTGGTTTGGAAATGGTGTGTGTGGTGGTGTGGGGTGTGTGGTGTATATGTGTGTGTTGAGAGAGAATGCGTGTGTTGTTGTGTTTTGAAGAGAATGCGTGTTGTGTATGTGTTTTTGTTTTGAGAGAGAATGCGTGGGTGTGTGTTTGAGAGAGAATTCGTGTGTGTAGTATGTGTGTGAGAGGAGAAGAGAGAGAGGAGGAGAAGAGGAGTATGATTATTATGTATGATGATTTTATAATTCTCTATTGCCCCATATTTTTATAACGAATCTTAGAAGCATTATATTTTTGTCCCGTAAGAAAATTCCCCTTTTAAAAACTTTCCCCGGCTGCCTCAAAAACCCCCAATTGGGTTTTTAAAACTATCATAGGAACAATTATTTTTTTATTGCAATTTGACCATGAACCCATGGTATTGACCAATTGACACAAAATTTTATGTTTCTCTACAAAAAAAAAAAAATGTTGGGGCCATCTTTTTGAAAAAAAACTAAAACCTTAATGAGGGGAAAATTTCCCTAAACAATCTTATGCCCCCCCCCCGGTTATTACCCATTAAAACAGGGTATGGCACAAAAGTATGTTTGCATGTGAAAAATTTGTTTATAATGGAAAAATCCCTTTAGTGGCGGCCTTTTTTTCAAAGGGCCCCGCCTTTGCTTATTTGGTTGGCCCCATATCCTTTTTGGGGATTGATCTTTAAAACACTGTACCATTTTTGGATGTTATTATAAAAAAATGCGGGGTTTTGCACATACCGCTGGACTACGGGCAGGAATGGCGAGCCACATCTGCCCGATGCTCGTGATACGGTTGACCCCCAAGCTTGGAAAGAAAAATTACCTCTAGACCTCGAGTTAGTTGTTGTATCAATTTTAAACAAAGACCACGAGCCATGAACTGAACTTACAGTTTGACATCACTTTTCAAAACTGTGCCCCTCCCACCTTCGGATGCAAATTTCATCCGTTTTGTACGTATATATCCTATATTTTGTTTGGGAAAAATGTTTCGCAAATTCATATTTGCAAATTTTGTACGGGCGACTCGTGCGCCCCGCCAAGGCGCTGGCTGCCCCTCGCCGCCATGCGCCGTGAAAAACCCCGCCAGGGAAACAAGGCTTTTACAGGCTGCAATGAATGGTGGGGGCGGCGGTGTGACCAAGGTCTTACTCGTTATCCTCGGTGGTGACAACAAAGCAGCGGGCCTTGAGGGGCGGACCCAGACATAACTTTGCTGTGGTTTCTTTGGTCCCTTCCCCGAAGCGCGGGGAAAGTGTTATATACCTTTTTAAAGCCTCATGGCTTCTATTTTATTGTGAAAATTACTCTCCTTACACCCATCACCAAAAACCTTGCCGTTAACAGCCGCATCATGGGCCCGTCGCCACCACAACCCAAACCACAACCATCTCGTCTCGTTTCCCCTCCCCGGGGGGGTTTTCCTGTAAGCCACAAGCCGCTGTATTTGCTTGAAGGTTAGCGAGGGAACTTGGGGGAAAGTAAGCATGGGTTTAATGATGAATGCACAGCTACCCATAATGATGAGCCGGGGGACCCCACAGCAATAAAATAATTAACTACATACTACTACATATACTAATACTCAGTGGCGTACCCTGAAAATTGAAAAGGGGGGGGCCAAAAAAAAAAAAAAAAATATTTATATATAATGAATAAATATTTTTTTGTATTTATTCCTTGCAAAGGAGGGGGGCCAAAACCCTTCCCCGCCCCCCCCCCCCCGCCCCTCGGTAGACTAACGGGCCCAAAAAAAATTTTTCGGGAAAAAATTTTTTTAAAAAAAAAACGGGTTTGGGAATTTTTTGGGGTAGCCCAGGAAAAGGGGCCGGCCCCCCCGGGGGGGTTTTTTGGGACTCCCAGGGATGGGGGGCCAAAGGCCCCCCCTGTGTTTGTTGGGGTTTTGCCCCTAAACACCCCCAAAACCCCTTTTATTTCCCAAACATTATTAAAAATTTTTTAAAAAAACCAAACCCCCTTACATCACCCCCAACCCATTTACAATTCCCAACCCTAACCCCCCACCCCCTTCCCCCTTAACCCCTTTCCCAAAACCCCCCAATTTATCCCCTTCCATCACCAACACCCCATTAAATTTTAAAATAAAACCTTTTTCCCCCCCCCTCAAACCATAAAAACGTAACCGCTGGCACGGAAATTTTGGTTGCAAAGGGGGTAATACCCTCAAAATTCCCTAAAAATTTACAATTTATAGAGGTTTTCATAAAGAATTTTTTTAACTTTAAAATTTTTTCTTAAAATTTTTAAATTTAAAAAAAAAATAAAAAGCTTTAAAAATATTTAAATCTGGAAAATTTTTTTAAAAATGATAAAATTTTATTTCCTTAAAATTTTTTCCCTTTAAAACTTTCGACATTTTTTCAAAGGGGAATAAATTTTAAACGGAATTTTAAGTTTTTATTGTTATTTCTTTTTTCTGTAAAAATTTAAATTAAAAACCGAAAATTTGGGGAAAAATAATAAAATTCCTCTATTTTCTCGTTAAAGTTTATTTTTTTTATCAAAATTTTTTTTAAACGTCAATTTTTAAGAAAAAAATTTTTAAGTTAAAAATTTTTTTTTTTTTTTCCCATTGTTTTTTTTTTTTTATTTTTCTTTTTCAAATTTTTTTATCCGTAAAAGGGGGGGGGGTTTTTAATGGGAAATAAAAAAACCTTTTTTAGATACTTTCTTATAAAGTTACCTTTCCAAAATTTTTAAAAAGGCCCAAATTTTTTCGGGGAACTTTTTAAACCGAATACACTTTGCGGTTTTTTTTGTTTTTTTTTGTTTTATGCAAAATTTCGGCATATTCATAACAACCATCATAAACCATAAAACATAAATTCCCTTTTCGGTCCCCCACACCCCTTCACCCCCCAATCAAAAAAGGGGGAAAGTATTACATTTTTATGCCCCCCCCCCCCCCCAGGGCCCCCCCCCCTTTTTAATAATTTCCCCCCCCATTTCCCACCCCAACCCATTTACCCCCTTCCCATATAAAAGGGTTCCCCCTTTTGAATTTTTTAAATTTTCGCTTAAGTCTAAAAAAAAAAAAAATGTGGGGGATTTTCCTTTTGGGCTTAAAAACCCCCCTTTGAGGTTCCAAAAGGAAAAAAGGGGGATTTCCCCGGGGGCGGAACCTAAACCGCAAAAGGGGAAAAGGACACCCGGGGAATTTTAAGAGGGTTAAAAAATATGCTTTTGTATTTTTTTCCTTGTTTCATTCTGCACGTTAACGGGGCTTAAACACCAAATTGTTTTCCCTTTTCTTCCCCCTTTTTGGGTTAAACGGTAAAAGAGGTTTTCCCTTAAATAAGGTTATCATTTTCTTTTAAGGGCCCCGAGGTCTAATTGTTTTCCGGGGGAAAAAAATTTTTTGTTTTTTACATTTAAAACCCCTTTTACGCCAGGGATTACCAAGGCATTTCCCCAAATTTTAATATTTCCCTTTTTTATATTTAAACTCGGGGAAAAAGGAAAGAAAAAACCTTTTAATTTTTTTTACTCCCCCTTTTAAACGGATTTGGGGGGAGGTTTGGTTTCTTTTTTATTTTAAGGTTTGTTATTATTAAGCCCTTCTTTGGTTTTTATGCTGTTGCAAAAGTCTTAAATTTTTTTTTCCGGCAAAAAATTTTTTTTAAATTTAAAAATTTTGTATTTTTTTTCCCAAATTTTGGGTTTTTTTCCTTTTTAAATCGGTTTTAAAACCCCTTTTTTGCTAGCCCCATTTTTGGTATTTTCTCTTTAAATGGGGGGGAAAAATTAAGGGTTTTGGGGGACCCCCTTTTTGGCTTTTTGTTTTTTTATCCCGCCATTTTTTGTTTGTGGGTTTGTGTTTTTTGGTTCATGCTAATTTTCCCAAAGAAAAACTTTGGAAGCTGAAGGCATTTTTTGGCCTTTTTTTTAACGTCTGTAAGGGGAGCTATTTTCCCAAAAAAAATAAAAATTAAATTATGGGAAAAGGTTTTTAAGTTAAGAAACCCTTGCTTTAGATTTTTTTTAAAAGCATTTTTAAATTTAAAATTAATTTCTAGCCGCCCAGCTTTTTTTTGGGGGCCTTTTTTTCCCCTTTTTGCAACCCCGGGCCTTTGTCAATGGCCCAAATTTTTTAGTGTGATGTTTTATAAAACCCCAATTCATCCAAAAATAAAAAAATTTTTACATACACCCAACATCCCAACCACCCCCCCAACCCAACATTCCCAACAAATTATTTCTTTTAACTATTCCCCCTTATAATATTTTTTTAAAAACAATAATAAAATTTCCTTAAAAAAATTTTTTAAATTAAAAGGGGGAATAAAAAATTTTTTTAAAACCCCCCCCCCAACCCATTCACTCACCCCAAACCCCCATTCACTCCCCATTACCCATCACCCCCCACCCATTCCTCACCCATTACCCATCCCCCCCCCCATTCCCTCCCCTTCCCATCACCAAAACCCTTTACCCTCACCCCCCCATTCCCCTCACCCTTTCACCACCACCCCTAAAATTTCCCATTCCCCCCCCCATTTCCCCATTCCCCCCCAAAATAAGGTTTTCTAATTTTAAAAAAATTTTTTTTTTCACATTTTCCAAAAGGGGTTTAAAAAAAAATGTTCTTTTTTTTTTTTTTTTTTTGGTCGAGCGGGTTTCCAAAACGGGCCCATATGAGGGGATTCCCCCACAGGGAGGGGCCCCCCTTTTTAAGCTTTTTTTTGTTGGTGAATCTCGGCGCTTGCCGCCAAGATGTAACCCTTGATCACTTACGTCACAACGTTTATGTATTATTTCAGTAGACTAACCTTAGTTCGGAAATTAAAGTTGAACAAAGTTTTCAGGTTTTTTTCTTATTCTTCTAATACCATATTTTTCCGGCCTTTGTTTGACTCGGAACGAAAGGGCTTGCGACAAATGAACAAGACACCGAAACTTAGACAAGATTTTAGTGGGAACGAAGGACCGGGGCACGTCCGAGGCGTGCCGTAGGGAGGTGTTCTGATGTCCACTGCGAAAGGGATGGCCGAGGGGAGTGACCGTTACGATGTAGAGGTAGAGTCGCTGGAGAACAGGTCAACAAGGCCAAGTCCGGGCAAGTGTATTCCGGGTGGGTCCCTTGGTAGGTCCGACAAGACGATTGTGGGAGCAGTCAAATCCCACAGGAAACCCCCCTGGCTCGTACAGGTCCCTGAGGTACGGTCCCTGAGTAATAGCTCGTTTGTCCGTCTGTGCCCCAAAACCACCCCCAAAAGGAATGTGCCGACATCGCTTTAAATAGGAATTATTAAATACATCTTAAGTAAAGTAATTGTTTTTATCCGCCCCAACCCAATAATGGTTACATCGCTGGGTCACCTCCCCGGGGGTCGTCCCCGCACCCCACTAAAAGGCATGTCTTAACCCATGTACGTAGTTATGAAATAATTTGGCTTGTATAAAAGTTGTAGAGGGAAAAAAAATTAAATTTTTTCCGAATCAGGGGGTGAAAATGCTACGATAAGGCCTGATAAGCATTTTTTTGCCTGAGTTAGCTTTAAACCTCCTATTTAAACTAAAGATTTCTAGTAAAATTCATTTCCCTTTTATTAATTAAATGTTTTCATTTATTGCCTATTTTTGAACTTAAAAAACACATGTTGGGCGGGAAAAAACATGTTTTAACCAAAGGTACGACGTGCACGGCTAAGGGAGGGTTATGGCGTCGCCAACCATTTAAAACAACGGTACAAACTATAATTTACTTACCCTTTTCCCTAGACTGTAAGTCAAAAAAAAAGGAAGAAGGAAAAGCGGGGTCCCCTTCTACACGTTGATCTACCTTTGGGTTTAGTAATGTTGATATGTGAAAAACCGTAGTTTTTTTCTCTCTTTTTTATCAGTCAGAGTAGGGGGTTTTTCTCAGTCTCCTTGTCGTACAGCTCCAGATAGAAGGGGGGGGGGGTGTCGAGATTCCTAAAAACCCGCCCACGCCCTTTTATCCTTTTCTGATTTTGTGCTTGGGGGGGGGTGTCGAATGACGTAAAAAATTTGCAACCAAAAGCCCACGTCCTAATTCCTTCTTCTGTACTTCTTTAAAAGGGTAAGTGCCCTTCTCCTTAAAAAACAGCTGCAAAAATTTGAGATTGTAGATTGGATTTTCTTTTTTTGATGATGTAATTTTTTTTCATTGTTTAATTTTTTTTTTTTTTTTTTTGTTGTAATATTACCCTCCGCTGGGCATAAAAACAACTTCAGACGGGGTTAAATTGTAGATTTTTTTTTAAAGGGAAGTAGTTTTACTTGGCAGGGAAAGAGGGAAATTTTTTCCCTACCCCCCCCAAAAAAACCCTGTCTTACTCCCTTCTTTTTTTTGTTCCTGTTTTCCTTTTCCCGTTTTTCCAAAAAATTTTTCCCTTTTTTTTTTTTTTTGGCCCAGGGGACCTTTTTTTTGGGTATTCCCCTTGGGTGTTAAAAAAAAAAAATTTTATTTTTTAAAATAATATAAAAAGTTTTAATATTTTTTTCTTTTATTTTATATATTAAAATATATTTTAAATATTTTAATATATAAATATATTATAAATAATTAAATAAAAATTTTAAAATATAATATATATATATATTATATATTATATATATATATATATATAAAAATTGATATATTATAATTGTATTAAATATAATATGTATTTTTTATATATATATAAATATATATTATACATTTTTATATATTTTACATATTTATATTTTATATATATATATATATATAATTTTATTTATATATTATTATATATATTATAATTATATATTTTTATATATTTTAAAATTATTTTATTTATATATATATTATATATATATTTTATATATATATAATATATATATATATATATATTTTAATATACTATATTTTAATATTTTATAATTTTAATACTATAAAATTATATTTAAATATATATTATATTTTTATATATATATATTTTAAAAATATAAGCAAAAGTTGGGTGTGTGTGTGTGTGTGTGTCTGTTGCCCGCGAGGGGTGCCGCCCCCTGTGGGGGAATCCTATCATTTTGGCACATTTTTGGCCCAGCTGGGCCCCGGGGGAAGGTTTTAAGCCCATTATGATATGTCCGATCACTTTTTTTTTTTTTTTTTTACCAGCCTATTAGCGAGAATTGTGAAAAAAAAATGTGGGTTTTTGAGAAATTTAGGAAGCCTTGAGTAGGGGATTGGGGAATGGGTGAGTGAATTGGGTTTGGGGGATGGTAATGGGTGTGGGGTGGGTGGGTGAGTGATGGGTTAGGGAATAGGTGGGGGGGATGGGTAAAAGGGGGTAATAATTTTTAATTTTATATAATTTTTAAAATATATAATTTTTATTATTATATTTAATTTTATATATATATTTTTGATAAAATATAATATTTTTATATAAAATTAAAATATTAAAATGATATAATATTTAAAATTAAAAAATATATAATATATAAAAAAATATATATAATTATATATAAATTTTAAAAATATTTTTTATAATAATAAATTATAATTTTATATTAAAATATTTATAATATAATTTTTTATAATAAAATAATATAAAATATATATATATATTTTACATTATAAATATATTATTATTAAAAATAATATATAAATATTATATTTAATAAATACTTTTTTATATATAATTTTATTTTATATATATTTTATAAAACTTTTATATAATATATATATTTTTATAAAACATTATTTTTATAAATAAAGTATTTTTATAATTTTATATTTTTATAATTTTAAAATATATATATAATATATATTTTATATAAAAATATAAATTATTTTATAATTAGAAAAATATTATTTTATATTTTAAATTTTAAAAATATATATTTTAAAATAATAAAATATATAATATATATATATATATGTATTTTTTTTTTAATATTCTAAAATTATAAAAATATCTTTTAAAATAATTTTAATATTTTTTATAAATTTATATATTTTATATATTATATAAAATTTTTTAAAATTTTATAATATTTATTATATATTTTTATATTTTTTATTATATATTAAAATTTTATATTATTTTTATAATTATATTAAAAATATTTAAAATATTAAAATTTTTATATTTATATATACCCATTTTATATATATTTTTTTATTTTAAAATATATTTTTAAAAATTTTTTATATTTCTATTTTATTTTTTATATATAAAATTATATATTTTAAATATTATTATATATATTATTTATATAAACACCCAAAAATTTTCCCATCAACCCCCCCTATTCCCCCCCATTTCCCCACCCCCCCCCCCCACCCATTAAACCCCCCTCCCCCACCCCCCTTTCCCCCCCCAACCCATTAACCCCTCACCCTACATCAAGGCTTTTTTTTTTTTTTTTCCCCCCCCTCCCCAAAACCCCCAAATTTTTTTTTAAAAACCCCCCTTTCCAAAAAAAAAAAAAAAAAAAAAAAAAGTGATCGGATCATTCATAAGTGGGCTTTAAAAAATTTCCCCCGGGCGAGCTGGTTCCAAAAATGTGGGCCCTTGATAGGAATTTTCCCCCACAGGGGGGGGGCACCCATCGCGGACAGAAGACAAACACACACACACACACACTACTTTCGCTTTTATTATTATATTTATATATATATTATATAATATATATATATATTTTTTATATATATATTATATTATTTTATATTTAAAAATTTATATATTAAAAATATAATATATAAAATATAATATATATTAAATATAATATATAAATTATATAATATATATAATAAATATATATATATATTATTATATATTCATTATATATTATTATATAATAATATTATTATATATATATATAATATGTTTTAATAAATATGTATATATTATATTTATTTTAATAAAATATATAAAATTATTATATATACATATTATATTATAACATTTTATATATTATATATATTATATATATATATAATATTATATATTTATATTATTTTAATATATAATTATATATATTTATATAAAAAATATATTATATTATTATATATATATATATATATATATATTATTATAATATTATATATAAAATATAAAATTTTTATATATATATATTATATATAATAATTAAGCAAAGGGGTGGGTTGTGTGTGTGTGTGTGTGTCTGTCTGTCCGCGAGGGTGAACCATTTTTGGGCTTGGGTCGTAGATAACAAAAAATTACTTTACTTAAGTGTATTTAAAAATTCCTATTAAAGCGATGTGGAAAAATTCCCTTTTGGGGGTAGTAGGGGCACAGACGGACAAGCGAGCTATCTCCTCGGGACCTTCCTCGGGGACCTGTACGGTCGGGATTTTGCCTGTGGGATTTGACTGCTCCTACAAGTCCGTCTTTCGGCTACCTACCAAGGGACCTACCTCAGGGAATACATTTGACAGGACTTTGGCCTCGTTGCCCTTTTCCCCACGACTCTGACCTCTATCACGCAACGGTCATCTCTCACGGCCATCCCTTTCGCAGTGGACATCGAACCCTCCGCTAGGGCACGCCTGGGGACGTGCCTCGGGTCCTTTCGTTCCCCAAACATCTTGTCTAATTTTCGTGTGTCTTTTTCATTGTGTCCGCAAGCCTTACGTACCCGGTCATAAAAAAGGCCGGAATATATATGTTATTAGAAAATAAGAAATAATAACCGAAGGACTTTGTTACAACTTTAACTTTTCCCTGAACTAAGTTAGGGCTATGAAAAATATAATAAACGTTTGACGCTAGGGGTGATACAAGGGTTACATCTTGGCGGCAAGCGCCGGATTCACCACACAAAAAACGTTACATATGGGGGCACCCTAGGGATCAAAAAGAAAAACTAGTGAAAAGGCGCAAAAAAATGATTTTTTGGAAAAGGGCAGTGTGACACAACGAAACTTTAGTGAACAAAAAACGGTGAACGAAATGTATACCGAAGCGAGTTGAGTTTTTTGGGAGCGAGGTCACGGAAAATTCTGCCTTCATTCCTGCCAATCAACTACTTTTCCCTTTCAAGGAAGCATCACTTCTAATTTACGCCCGCTGAAGTTGTTTTTATGCCCAGCGGGGTAATATTTTCAAACAAAAAAAAAAAAAAAAAAATATTACACAATAGAAAAAAATAATTACATCATCAAAAAAGAAATCTACAATTACAATCTCAAATTTTGCAGCTGTTGTTTAAGGGGAAGGTGCACTTTACCCTTCATTAAAGAAGTACAGAGAAGGATTAGGACGTGGGGTTTGGTTGCAAATTCTTTTTGTCATCTCGACACCCCTCCACCCAAGCACAGATCAGAAGAGGATAGGCGTTGGGTGGGTTTTTAGGAAACTCGACACCCCCCCCCTTCTATCTGTGAGCTGTACGACAAGGGACTGAAGAAAAACCGCCTATTCCTGAGCTGAAACAAGAGAAAAAACTACGGTTTTTACAAATCTAACATTTCTAACCCTTAGGTAGACTCAAATGTAGAAGGGACTCTTTACCTTCTTCCTTTTTTTGACTTACATGTCAGAAAGGGTGAGTAAATTGATAGTTTTTCACCGTTGTTTTAAATGGTTGGCGACGCATAAAACCCTCTCCTTTAGCCGCTGTACGTCAGATACCTTGGTTAAAAACATGTTCTTTTCAGCCGGAAAAGTGTTTTGAGTTCAGAAAAAGGACAATAAATGATTTTAAACATTTAAATTTAAAGGAAATGATTGTACTAAAATCTTTAGTTTAAAAAGTGAGGTAAAAGTAACTAGCAAAAAAATCTTATCAGGCCTTATCGTTATGTCATTTTCCCCATTGATGTCGGAAAATTTAATTTTTTTTTTCCCCCCAACTTTTATACAACCCAAATTTTTTACAAACTACGTAATGGTTGTACTGCCTTTTAGTGGGGTGCGGGGGGCCACCCCGGTAGGTGCCGAGCGATGTAACCTTTTTGGCTTGGGTCTAGTAACAAAATTACTTATACTTTAAATGTATATTAATAATTCCATATTAAAGATGTCGGGAACATTCCTTTGGGGGTAGTAGGGTGGCCAGACGGACAAAACGACTATTACCTCAGGGACCCCTCCTCAGGGACCTGTACGACTCAGGGAGTTCCTGTGGGGAATTTGACTGCCCTACAAGTCCTTCTTGTCGGCTACCTACCCAAGGGGGCCTCCTCAGGGAATACACGTTTACAGGACTTTGGCTTGTTGCCTGTTCTCCAGCGACCTTGACCTCTATCATCGTCAACGTCATCTCCTCTACGGCCATCCCTTTTGCAGGGACATCAGAATCACCTCCGTACGGCACCCCTGGGACGTGCCTCGGGGCCTTCTTTCCCACTAACATCTCTGTCTAATTTGTGGTCTGTTCTTTTTGCCCGCAACCCTTACGCTATCCGGTCATAAAAAAGGGCCGGGAAATATTGTTATTAGAAGAATAAGAAATAAAAACCCTGAAAGATTTGGGGACAATTTAACTGTTCCTGAACTGGGTTTACGTTACTGAATAATACAAAAACGTTGTGACGCTACAGTGATAAAAGGGGGTTACATTTGGGGGAAAGCGCCGAGATTCACCACCCCAAAAAGCGTTACAATGGGTGCCGCTCCCTGTGGAAAAAAAAAACCCATATAGGGCACGTTTTGGGAACCCCAGCTGCAGGGGGGGTTTTAAAGCCCCTTATGATATGATCCGATCATTTTTTTATTTTTTTATTAGCACCTATTACGAGAATTTGTGAAAAAAAAATGTGGGTTTGAGAAGGGGAAAAAACCTTGATGTAGGGGATGGGTAATGGGTGAGTGAAGGGTGGGGTGATGGGTAAGGGGTGTGGGTGATGGGTGATGAAGGGGTGAGGGATAGGTGGGGGGTGATGGGAAATGGGTATTTGGTGAGGGGTAATGGGGTGGTGAATGGGTGGGGGGGTGATGGGTAAGGGTGAGTGAAGGGGTGGGGGGGATGGTATGGGGGGTGAATGGGTTTGGGGGAGTGAAGGTTTGGCGTTAATAAACATTTCTACATCCATGTTTTCAAGAAAGGAAGGGGCTTTTGGGAGATTTTGTGTTTGGTGGGCCGAAGGCCCCCAAATACCCTCCGGGGAGTAGCCAAAAAGTCCGCCCGGAGGGGCGGCTTTGCCGCTAGTTTTTATATAATTATATATTATATAATATTGGCCCCCCCCTTTTTTAAAATTTCGGGGTACGCCACGGGTTCCTTTAATAGGTCCCAAAACCGTTTTCAAATTTATCGATTTATTAAGGAAATGTTATGAGTAGACTCCCCTTATCAAGACCGGGGGAATTAGAATATCAAAGCCAACATAATGTCAGATTGGGCGATAATGCTTGGCTAATGCCTGGTGGCTGTGGGGAAATTTGGGTGCCTGATGTAAAAAAAACCCCTTTTTTCATCTTTATCCCGGACTCTAAAAACCTACTGTGGGTTTCATAGACAAGATACACACGTACTTACTCTTCTGGCCACCCAACACGATCGATGGACACCTGATGTAGGCAGAAAGGGAAGAAAAAAAAGGCCCCCAACAAAACTGGCTGGGCAAGCCAAAATTGAACTTGGATGTGAAACCGCATGATAACATATGCAAAAAATACTACAAGCTTTGGGTTTAAACATCAACAAAATAGCCTTAAACCCCTGAATTATTATTATTCTTTTTTTTGCGAAAAAAAAAGCATCGTCTTACAACGTTGCAAACGGCTTATACAAATAGCCCATTTTAAAACGCTTCATAAGTCTTATCTAATGGAAATATGACATAACCAGCAACACGAAACCTCAAAACCTGAAACGGCGGGATAAATTTTCAAACTATCCCATAGGAAGGGTTGCCACAACGCTTATATTTTCCCATTTTTTCGAGTTTTTTAAAATCGCTTAAGAATGGGGAACGTAGTCAAAAAAACATGGGATAAAAGCGATTCTAAAAGGTAATCAAAACCAAGATTTAAGCATAATACAAAAATTTTGTTCTGAATGGTTTTAAAGGGGACGTTTAAAAAAGTGGGGTGCCAGGGAAAACAACTAGGTACTTTCTGCTATACAGTATCATGACAGCGTAAGTAACGGTTTAATTAAATAAAAAAACCTTTTTTCCAAAAAAAAAAACGTTCCATTAAAAACCTCCCCAAATCACGTTAAAAAGGGAAGTAAAGAAAATAAAATGTGATTGTTTATGGTCCCGTTAATACGGTGCCGGGGAATTGAAATCAAAGCCAAATTAAAAAAGTTGGCGAAAATGCTGGCTAACCCTGGCTGGGAAGTCTTGCTGCCGATGTAAACAACCCCTTATTCACCCCTTACCCCCCGGACTTATAGCCCTACTGTGGTTGCAAAGACAATGATACACACAATTACTCTTAATGGACACCTAACACGTGGTCACGGAGTAAGGCAAAAGGGAAAAAATAAGGCCTCCTAAAAAGGTTGGGTGCGTAAGCAAACCGAATTTGAGACTGTAAAACACGCATGATACATAAAAAAAATACTACAACATTTGGTTTAATCATCTATAATAATATAAGCAAAAGGGTCTTCTGTGTGTCTGTGTGTCCGCGATAGGTTCCGCCCCCGTGGCGCATCCCCTCATATGGCACTTTTTTGGAAAACCGGGTCGAGCAGGGGAAGTTTTTTAAGCCCAATTATGGGGAACCGATCATTTTTTCTTTTTTTTTTTAAAAAGGCAGCTATTAGCGAGAATTGTGAAAAAAGGGGGTTGCAGAATTGAGGAAACCTTTGATTAGGGTGAGGGTATGGGAGTGAATGGTGGGGTGAGGGGTAATGGGTGTGGGGTGGGGTGAGTGAAAAGGTGGGGGCCCGGGGGGTGAGGGGGTTTGGGGCATAGACCACTGTATACTGGACTGTTCACGCGACAATTTTTGTATTGCGGGCTCATAGGGGCCTGGGGGGCGCCCGAAAAAGGATATAGGGGTCTATGGACTACATATAGATGGTTTTCAGTATATATGATATACGTAATCTTCGAAAATTTTGTTCTATAATTTTTTAAAAATAAAAAAAGTAAAACACGCTAAAAAAATGTCATTCGAGATATGAAAAAATTTTGCATGAACTTAACTCTTCGCCATTTAAAACTTTGCGAGTCAATTTTTATATAAAGAGTATCAATAGAAGGGGCCCTTTTATTAGCTTTCCATTGCTATTTCGTTATTGAAAATTAATTAGAACCATGCATAAAATTAGGCTTTTAAATAAATAAATAAAATCAATGGAATATTCCCGATTTATGAGGTTATTTATTTACTTATATTTTTGTTTTCTGATAAATGAATTTAGTCCGTGTATAAATTAGCGTTGACTAAAAAAATAACATCATCAATCGAGAAATTTTCCCATTGATGATTTTATTTTTTTAGTTAACGCTAATTATACATGGGTTTTAATTAATTTATCAATAAAAGAAATATGGGAATGGAAAGCTAAAAAAATTGCGCTTTTTTTGATACCCTTCATGATAAAAGTTGACTCGCAAAATTTTAAATGGGGGAAGATTTGAAATGAATATTAAGTTTATCATATTTCTGCATTTCTTCAGATCTCGTAAAGCCCCCTTTTTTTTTGCGTGTTTTACTTTTTTTATTTGATAATATTTAAACAAACATTTCGAAGATTACAGTATATCATATATACTGATAAACCAGCTATATGATCGGTTAAAATTATATATGAAACCCAGCGGCCCCCCCGACTTCAGCCCCTTTTCCCGGCCGATATTCCCGTGCGAGTCCGGGATACAGTGTCTATGGTTGGGGGTGATGGGGGAGGGAAAAGGGTTTGGGGGGTTTATGGGTAATGGGGGGTGAAAGGGTGTGTGGTGATGAGTAATGGTGATTTAATGGGTGGGGGGGGATGGGTTTTGGGGGAGTGAATGGGTGGGGGGGAAAGGGTAATGGGTAGTGAATGGGGGGGGTGATGTGAATGGGTTGGGGTTAATACATCATTTTAATCCATGATTTTAGGAAACCTAGAAGGGGCTATCTGGAGAGTCTGTGTTTTGTGGGGCCGAAAATCCCCCCAAACACAGGTGGTGGGCCCTTCGGCCCACCAATAACCCCTCGCAGGGGCTAGCCAAAAAAATCCGCCCGGAGGGGGCTTTGCGGGTAGTCTAGCTAAAAAATTTCCTTAAACCCATGATTTAAAATTTTTTTATTTTTTTGCGGAAACTAGTAGTTTTTATAGTCCCGTTCAGTGGCGTACCGAGGGGGGGGGGGGGGTGCAAGGGGAATGAGGCCATGGCCCCCTCCTTTTGCAAGGAATAAATACAAAAAAATATTTTTTTCATTATTATAAATATTTTTTTTTTTTTTGGGGCCCCCCTTTTCAATTTAGGGGACCCATGTTTTATATATAGTAGTAGTAGTGTAGTTAATTTTTGTATTGCTGTGGGGTCCCCCCCTCACAAATAGTGAAAATTACATTTAAAAACCCAATACTTCCCTTTTAAACCCTCGAACCTTTTAAGAAATAAAACCCCTTTTTTAAAAAAACCTTCCCAAAACAGCGTGATGGTTGGGTTTTTTTTTGGCACCCCGAGTGCCGTTAACGGGAAGATGGTGTTTGGGGTTTTTTAAAAAGAATTCCAAAATAAAATGAGAAAGGGGTGGGTTTTGACGGCTTAAAAACCTTTTCCCAGGTTGGGGAAGGGGAAAAGAAACCCCAAAAAGTATTTCCCGGGTGCGCCTCAGGGCCCGCTGCTTCGTTGTCAAAAACCCCCGAGGTCGGTACGACCTTGGTCACCCCCCGCCCACCACCAAATTTATTGGGGAGCCTGTAACGCCTCTGTTTCCGTGGCGGAGGGTTTGGCACGGCCAGGGCGGCGAGGGGACCAGCGCCTTGGGGGAGCGGCACGAGTCGCCCGTACAAAAATTTAAAACGCAACTTTAAAAAATGAATTCGAAAACATTTCCCTAAGGGGGGAAATTTTTAAAATGATTAAAAAGGTTATTTTTTCGTGCAAATTTAAAAAACCAATCGGGTTGGGAAGTTTCCAAATTTTTCCGAAGGCTGGGAGCAGGGGGAGAAAAAAGGGGTTTTTAGGAAAAACCCGTTT
>JACEEZ010009012.1:0-30461 GCA_016584305.1 Chionoecetes opilio
ACCGGGGGGAAGCTAGCCAAAAAGTCCGCCGGAGGGCGGCTTTGCGGCTAGTATCTCATAAAAGTGATTAGATTTGACTAAATTCAATTATATATATAAAAAAAACATTCCTACCGTAGATACCACTATAGGGCTATATTCAAGAATGCTCGTCAAATCCCGGCCGGTGGAGATTCTCCACCGTCGTACCTCCACTGGCGGCATCTACAAGAAATGCCCCGACTGGTGGATATTTGACAGTCGTACCAACACAAGCGAGCCCAAAGCGGCATCAGTATTTTGACTGTTTTATACATATCTAATACATTTTACTAGTGAAATTTATAATTTCTGACATTAAAATAATAGCTTAGTTAGTGTTCGCCACTTGTCTGAGGCGTTGGTGCAGAAAAAATGGGCCCGAATTATGCTTGCGAATACATTTGAGCGGCCCGCCAGTACTGCTCCACACAATGGCTGACCTCCATCCTCCCGCCGCCGCCTGGCTTCCTCACAACTTCACACACCTATATAAGGCCTCCTGGACCTGATTTTTACCTTAATTATGACACGTGTGCATTCACAAGGTATGCATGTTACTCTCGGTTGTGTTGAAAAACTCACCTGTAATGGTCTGGGAAAGAAATAGGATGGAATAAGGCAGAGCGGGATGGAGGTGGGATGTGCAATCAGCTGACTCAACGCAACCAGTGGAGCGCGACGAGTCGATGTTTTCAAATGATTCCTGTATGCCGCGGCCCGACACAACGGGTGGAGAAAAGTTCTTGAATATAGCCCATAGTCGCCACGGTGCACTAATATCGCCAGACGCCGTATATTACGAATTATAGCATCACTATATATATATAATATATATATATATATATATTTTATTCCATGAGATGATAATATATATATATATGTATAATTATCTGTTTTCAACTGCTGTGTATGTGCCACTGAAGATGATACGCAGTAGTTTATATCATGACTGGATATCTCCCTGTTTCAGCGTTGTTTTATGCGTTGTATCTGCAAGTATATACGGTTTCAAATTTCGCTACCTGGTTTTTTTTTCGGGCGACGACGACGGAGAGAGGACACTCTAAACATAAACACTAGATGGCGACCTTAGTGTTGGTCGCCACTCGGTTGATATTTTGGTAATTTGTTAATATACAGCCATAATATGACACAGATGAAGACACAAAATTACACAGACTCTCCAAATAGTCCCTTCTAACATTCCTGAAATCATGGATGTATAAATGTAAGTATCAACGCCACCACACGTCTGTACATCGAAAAACAACGTTGTCCTGGCGACTTTAGTGTTATCTAGGGTAAATACTTTCCCCAGTGTTCATTATACATGCAACAAGTCAATCATGTCAACATGTCATCCATGTATGCCCGTCACCCATTCCTGTTAGGGTGTTACCCAGGCAAACAGTTTTAGACAGTTATAGAGTTATGGATAGTAGTAGACAGTGTTAGAGTTATATACAGTACTAGAGTTATAAAGTTATAGACAGTTATGAACATGGATGTCTCATATAACATAGAGTAATGGGTCTTAACAAAGATATAGCACATTTGATGTCACACTCTTAGCCACCAAATGTGACTAAAGGCTGGTTCACACTGGCCAAATAAGCTGCACATTTTTTGCCCTGGGAAACCTGCACATTTTTTCCCGGTATTTAGCCAGTGTGAACCACCCTTAACTTCACACATTACAAACTACTAATTACACAAATATTATCACATAATTACAGAAGAATTTGCTTCACTTACTAACTTAAGGGGGGCGTTTCCAATTTTTTTTATACTATGGTAAAAAATATTTCATGTTCTGTTTCAGCGCTCTAGAGATCACTGAGGCTTTAAAGCACACTATGGTAACCAAAATTTTCTCGAAAATTCATCGAAATTTGGATAAAAATAAACATATTGGACCCCCCCGCCGCTCGTCGACCCCTTCTCGACGCGTTAGCGCGCCATCTTTACTCGAAGTATCTTTCAACCAGAAAGACCAGGGACCAGGTGCCAAAAATGCTCGCAAATAGATGTACATGATGTAAAATAAACATTAACAAAAAAAGAGAAAAAAAAGAGATTACCTTACCAATGATTTTTTGGGGGGGAAAAAGGCCGGAAATGCTCATAACAAAGTTGTTTTTATAATAACAATACACTCCAAAAAAACTAATGTACCTATTTAAAATGTTTTGCTGCACCCAAAACAAAAATAAAAGGACTAAAATCTCACGAGGCTAAATAGTTCTAAGTAAAAAAAATAACGATTACTAGAGCAAAAACATAAAGAAATAAAATTAATTTTTGACCAAAATATTTAAATATATATATATATATATATATATATATATATATATATATATTATATATATATATATATATATATATATACAATATATATATATATATATATATATATATTATATATATATATATATATATATATATATATATATATATATATATTATATAATATATATATATATATATATATATATATATATATATATATATATATATATATATATATATATATATATATATTATATATATATATATATATATAATAATATATATATATATATATATATATATATATATATATATATATAGATGATTTTCTTTTTTGATACATTATGATGTTTCAGGGTGACAGAGACACTCGTCATACTTGGGTTGTTTATGCGCAACGTTTCGCCAAGGCACTTGGCATCATCAGGCTAAAAATAGTTAAAATTTAATATATTGTAATGCTAAAAAGCGAACATCTAAAAAATTAATTCTAAGAAACAATAAAATTTATTCTATATTTCTAAAATACTAACTAATAAATAAAATATAATTTGTACTTAAACGGACCTTGGTGTGTATGCTGTCTGAGTGGTAGAGGACTGAATGAACACAGTTTTTGTGGGTGACATTTCAGCTTGTGTGGGGCGATCGAACCGAGAGTCGGGCAATCGAAACAGTGGTAGTCATTTGAGTATATGTAGTTGTTGTGAAATGACTTGGTTATTAAGATCAGGGGACAAATGCTTGATGTGTATAGCTTCTAATAATTTAGTGTCACTAGGGTAGTGTGCCTTGGATAGGATACTAAAGTCATTCATAGAAAAAGGGTGATCTAAATCATGTGAGTGTGAGCGGGATTGCAGATTGCGAAGGTGAAGAAATGGGTCGACCAGTACGTGCAGAAACACCTTTATGCTCAGAAAGCCTAAAGGGTTAGATTCCTTGTCGTCTCGCCGACGTATCTAGCGTTACAACTAGAACATTTGAATGCGTAAATTATGTTAGAAATAAGGGCTTTAGGTATAGAGTCTTTATATTTGAAATGAGTTCTTAGGGTAAAAGAATTAGTAAAAATAAATTTAAATTTTGAGTTAGGAAGATGTGACTTAAGTAGATCATTGAGTTTTTTCCGAATGGTGTAACTGAGATGGCCATAAAATGGGAGTTTAACATAGTGTGTGTCTAATATGGGTTCGGGTTCGTTCGACTCTGGGTTGAACTTTTTATCTAAGAACTTTGAGATGATTGTTTCAATTAATTGAGGGGGTGGGTAGCCATTGTTTTGGAAAAAATTAGTAAGGAATTTGATCTCATTATCAAAGGAAAACCAATTAGATGAGAAACTATAGCATCTGTGTAGTAGGGTCTTAATAGTATTGATTTTAAAAAGGTTAGGGATAAATGAAGCATATTGAGTTGAGTTGAGTTGAGTTGAGCATATTGTCCAAACTGATGGTGTTTCCATGGGATCGTGCCTGGGTCCTTCATTTGCTAATGCTTTTTTTATGTCACCATGAGGACATGTGGCTGTCTAAACTGTCCTAAACATTTTAAACCTTTTTATTATAAACGATATGTAGACGACACTTTTTGACTTTTTAAAAATACCGAGCACATTCCCTTATTTCTGAAGTACTTAATTCTCAGCACCAAATATTAAGTTCACATATGAAATTGAAAAAACAATCATCACTACCATTTTTTAAATATCCTAGTTACTCGTAAAAATAATTACCTTACCACCTCAGTCTATAGAAAACCTACTTTCACTGGCTTAGGAAACTCAATATGCTTCATTTATCCCTAACCTTTTTAAAATCAATACTATTAAGACCCTACTACACAGATGCTAAGTTTCTCATCTAATTGGTTTTCCTTTGATAATGAGATCAAATTCCTTACTAATTTTTTCCAAAACAATGGCTACCCCCTCAAATTAATTGAAACAATCATCTCAAAGTTCTTAGATAAAAAGTTCAAACCCAGAGTCGAACGAACCCGAACCCATATTAGACACACACTATGTTAAACTCCCATTTTATGGCCATCTCAGTTACACCATTCGGAAAAAACTCAATGATCTACTTAAGTCAACATCTTCCTAACTCAAAAATTTAAATTTATTTTACTAATTCTTTACCCTAAGAACTCATTTCAAATATAAAAGACTCTATACCTAAAGCCCTTATTTCTAACATAATTTACGAATTCAAAATGTTCTAGTTGTAACGCTAGATACGTCGGCGAGACGACAAGGAATCTAACCTTAGGCTTTCTGAGCATAAAGGTGTTTCTGCACGTACTGGTCGACCCATTTTCTCACCTTCGCAATCTGCAATCCGCTCACACTCACATGATTTAGATCACCCTTTTTCTATGAATGACTTTAGTATCCTATCCAAGGCACACTACCCTAGTGACACTAAATTATTAGAAGCTATACACATCAAGCATTTGTCCCTGATCTTAATAACAAGTCATTTCACAACAAATACATATACTCAAATGACTACCACTGTTTCGATTGCCCGACTCTCGGTTCGATCGCCCCACACAAGCTGAAATGTCACCCACAAAACTAGTGT
Source organism: Chionoecetes opilio (assembly GCA_016584305.1). Taxonomy (NCBI): domain Eukaryota; kingdom Metazoa; phylum Arthropoda; class Malacostraca; order Decapoda; family Majidae; genus Chionoecetes; species Chionoecetes opilio. The sequence continues at coordinate 4,896 of JACEEZ010009012.1, forward strand.
TCATTCAGTCCTCTACCAACTCAGACAGCATACACACCAAGGTCCGTTAAGTACAAATTATATTTTATTTATTAGTTAGTAATTTTAGAGAATATAGGAATATTTTATTGTTTCTTAGAATTAATTTTTTAGATGTTCGCTTTTTAGCATTACAATATATTAAATTTTAACTATTTTTAGCCTGATGATGCAAGTGCCTTGGCGAAACGTTGCGCATAAACAACCCCAAGTATGACGAGTGGTCTCTGTCACCTGAAACATCATGATATATAATATATAGATATATATATAGTATATATATATATATTATATATATATAAATATATATATATATAATAATATATATATATATATATATATATATATATATATATATATATATATATATATATATATATATATATATATATTATGAAGCTATCTAAAAAAACTATCCTAAGGATTTAGTTCAGGGATCAAATTTCCAAGACAAACAAACAAAAATATAATACAACTAAGAATAGTAAAGTATTGTCGTTTCAAAAATGTTCCAAAAATTACGGATTTTTGTAAAATAAAACTATTATGCGGAAACTTCTGCTGCTATCACCTTCAAATTTTTCACAAATATCATATTATTGACTAGCTTATTCTGTAAAAATTTCAGCTTACTATGAAACTTTTGACCCAAAAGTGGGAAAACGCTCCCCTTTTAAGCCAGGAGTTGCCGACAGAAAATCAGCTCATTAACCCCTTCACGCCCAAATCTTTCCTGACTATAAAAAATTATGTTAGCCATAAATTACGTTTAGTAACTAAATATACCAAATTAGTTAGTCGACAAGAATACTGAACAAGTCATATCTATTCAATATTGCTTATATTCACTAAAAAACATCTGATGGTATTCAAGTTACAATGAAAATTACGTTCTGGGTCTCCAGGGGTTAAACTGAAATGATGAAGAGGCCTCCCAACGGTTACTTATGAAGTTTTAAGTGGGTTCTTGATATAGAAAGTACCCCTTGATAAATTTATGATGTTTGGGACCATTTGATGTTTATGCCTGCCTGGTGTGGCGATCAGCTGAGTCTGCATTTGTCGGGCCGAGTGTAAAACACCTCTCACATCCTCCCGTGCTCATTACGTTGCCTGCCTCTTGTGCCTCACCACGTATTGTTTGAATTTCCTGTAAGCGTTTAGTATTTGTGTTGGTGCATGTACATAAGATTCAAACTTTCATCTAATGTAACAAACAAAGTTCCTTATACACGGATTGGCTGTTGGCGCCAATCTGCCGAGGTGGAATGGCTCCCGCCAGTACCGCAGTAAACATCACAGTGTGAAGACAGAATAGTTGATTTGAATGTCTTATGGTATTTGAAATACTTGTAACAGTTAAGTACTGAGGTTACATCATATAAAAGGCTGAATTGAATAGCTACCTAAGCTAACCTCCTACAAACATTCATCTTGGAAGATGCATGAGTGTTCTTCAGGGTATTTTTCAGGGAAAAAAAGTGCATGCATCTTATAAGCCGTTAAATACGTTAATTTTCCAGTACTGTGACTCGTGCGTTAAATGGGGGCGGTTAAGAGGTGGTATAAGCTGGCATTTCAGATGTGGCACACCTATGATCCTTGTCTTAGACCTCTGCTCTGTCTATTTATTTGATTTGGCCTTTCCTGTTTTTTTTTCATTTCTTTTTTTTTTTTAAAACTTTTTCACACAAGATCTGCTGAACATTTAAAAATTTTTATAAGGGGTTTAAATAAATTTTTTCTTTCCTCCCATTGCGTCCTGTATAAGTATCTCATAAAGAAGAATGAAAAATCTAGCCCCATTTACAGCCATGCCCCCCAGACCGTGTGGGGCATTCCGGGCCAGGGAGGGTGGGAGGGGGGCAACACTGTTCCCCCACCACTCACCCCCAACAGGACACGCCACCACCCACAATGCAAAGGGCACACACGGGGACCACACTTGTCCCCCCCACATCACACCACCTCAAAAGTGGACCCGCTGTGCTTAAAATATTAAATCCCAGTCTTGAAATGTTCCCACAGACATCAATTTGAATTTCCCTCAGGCCAAAATGTCTAAAAGATATGTTTGTTGAGATCAGAATTCGAGAAGAATCTTTTCCCAACTTTTCCCCACCCACAGGCATTTTTTAAATGCGCAAATCATTTTATAATTTGTTATTTTCTTTTTTCAAAAAAAAATTTTTATGATTTTTTGGGTGAGGAAGGTTATGTATAGCCGAAAAGTTAAAATAAAACAATCAGATGTTTTTAAACCCCCGCTGGTTTATATCTTCATTATAAGATCTCGCTTCCCCCCATGGAAAAGTATTGCCTCTATTAATATAATAAAAAATTAAATATATTAAAAATTAAAAAAATAATTTTAATATTAAAGTAAATAAAAAAAAATTGTTTAAAATATAATAATATAGAAAACCTATATATATATTATATAATAGTAAAATATATATAATATATAATTTTTTATATATACATTTACGTATATAAATATATATATAAATATATTATATTATTATATAATATATTTTATATGTACATATATATAGTACATATCTTCCCCTTTTCTTCCCCTTCTCTCTCTCTCTCTCCTTTTCTCTCTCCTCTTCTCTTCTCTCCTCTCTCTCTCTTCCCTTTTTCTCTCTCCCCCCTTCTTTCCCCCCCCTCTTCTCTCTCTCTCCTCTCTCTTCTCTATTATATTTTTTTTTAATAATAAAATATTAAAAATTAATATAATAATATTAATATAAAATATTTGGGTACGCCTATAACAAAAAAAACTTTTTTTCAAATTTGGCATGCCAATTCTATGTAAAAAAGGGAAATTTTAAGTCGATTTTATTTATTCCCTTTTTTTCATTGAACAATTTTACTATACAAAAAACGCACTTTTATCCCCTATTGAATGAGCGGACAATACTTCCCTCACAGGGTTGGGACAAAAACCCCACTCTGACCAATTATTGAGTGGGTGGTTTGGTGGATATTTCGCCAAAACTTAGATTTTGTGAATATGAAAAATAAGACTAAACCGCGATACACCTTCCTCACAAATGCAAAAACTAGACCCCGATGATACCAAGACAAATATCAATTATAAATCCTTACCAAGACTCTAGTACCATCAAACAGTAAAAAAGATATATTTCATATTATTTAAGTGTCTCACAAATTTGTATCTAACGAATTACATTTTTTTTTATAATTTCAAGGGGGGTGTGATGGTAACGTTATATACAGCTGAACCTAATTCTAAACCCCTATTGACGGCCTATATTCATGATCTTAGAAAGCCTGCCAAGAGCATACTGATCATCATAAGCTATCATCTTATCTAAATAAACTGTGGCCAAGCTTAAATAGGGTCTGGTCTAGCCATCCGTACACACTTATTTATATAAGATTAAAGATATAAAACCCTATGCAGGCTCACAATGCCTTCGGACATATGTAGAAGCTATCTATTATTCGTATATTCCTTATTGGTTTTCAGATTTTTCCATTAATCATGTTTTTGTATGATGGAGGAGTTCATTTTCCAAACAGACCTGGCGCTGTTTTGTAGTATTTATATAAAATTAAAGGTACTACCGATATTCAGGGTCAAATGGCCTTGGATATATGCAGAAGCTATAATCTATTCGTGTGTTCCTATGGTGAAGAGTTCCCTTTGATAAATCAGGTTGTGTATGCTCGGAGACAATTTTCCTCTAAGGACAACTCAACATGGTAAGGAATTATAGATGTGTAAAAGGAGGAAAACGTCGTAGGAAACCGGAGGACATGATAGAACCGGAGGTGAAGATAAGTAGAGACTAATGGGAACTACTAGGTGGAGAGCAGTATGGTTGGTAATCACATTAAGTGGTCACATGTAGGAAAGAAGAAGCCGAGACCTTTCACTTGCATGCAGTGAGATTGGGGAAAGTAGAAATTGTTGGTGAAGGCAAGGACAGTGAACACATCGAGTGTGAAAGGCTAGGAGTAGGGATGGGTAGTACCGGCCTGTAGCTTTCTGTAGAGGAAACAGGGAAACCTATTGAACCCACTTTGATAAAAATAATAGAGTGTGGCAGATTGGCAGGAGAGGAGGAGGCTGTAACAGTCCAGATTAGAGTGATGTAGGACCGGTGATGGGATAAAAGGGATATACAAGGTGGTTGGGAAAATCACTTACTTGTGGCAGGACTGTATGGAGTAAATGAAGAGAGAAGGAAAATAGTAGAAATAACTAAGGTGTTTAAAGGCTGCTTTGGGAAAAAGTTTGCGTGGGAATATGAGACGGATAGGAGGTATGTTTTGATAGGAGGGACTTATGTCCTGTGTCTATACTGCCCCTGTTGTGCCCTTCTCTCCCCACGGTGGTCAGGGAAAGAAATGGCTGACAGAGGAGCAAGAAGGAGTATATGTGTCAGTCGCCCTCGATCTTGAGACTCCTACAAAGGCGAGAATAAGCAAAAAGTTCACAATAGGAGATCTAACATAACCTCGACTTGACTCCGCTGCCCTCCCTTTATTCCATCAAATCTGAATGGACCCACCACAAATTGCAATAGAAACGAAGTTATAGATTTTTCTGAACCTTGATGCCTACTGAATATCTGCCCAAGATTATATTTAAATATTTTGAGTGGAACATGGTTTTTCAGGTCATTTGCGTTTGGTTACTTTTTCAGGACTAACCGCAATAATTGAATTAAATATACGACATATCAACTCGTAATCAATACAACAAAACAACTTTTAATTATTTATTTAACCAGTTTTGTGGCCCTGGGTTATGGCAAAATAACAACTGTCACAATGCAATAATGAAACTATTATGCCTATCATTTTTTGCACATCAAAAATATGGGGATTAATTTATACTTAAAATGTGACGCTTATCTTTAAACCCTTATTACTGATCCCCCCTTAGTCTTGTGAAATGCCGCCAATAAACTTTGATTTAAGATATAGCCCCTCACCAAAAATGTAATGCTAGTCTTCTTCAGGAAACTGAACATTTAACCCGTAAAGGTGATACGGTATTAAATTTGAAGCTGATGTGCCATATCCTCTTCTTTTTTCGAGACTAATATGCCTTGCTCTCCGCCATAAGCCAGTGTTGCCTCCAGCAATCAATCCTGCACCTGCCGATACTATACAACCATCCGATATACAATCGTACTAGATGCGGTGCCCTATTGCAGCGCATACCGTGGGCTAAGTCAGGTGGAACAGTACCATAATATTCTTGACCGCCTACCTGAAATATGTTAGTAGGCACTACGGGCAATGCTATCGCGTGTTTGTGGCTATCGTCAAGGTTCCCCCCCCCCCACCCTCACGAGACATTGTGCTCATCAAAAAGAGGGTGAGCGACCATCAGTAAAGGTTCTTTTTCTGAAACCATGACGCTTTACTGTCAAGAAGAGAGTTTCTTCGGACCGAATACAGCAAACAATTCCATAGACATCTTGGTAAAGACTGGGAAGAATCTCATTGTGGACGTGCTTTCATGCGAGTGGAGATGCGACCTACTCTAGCCACAACTGACTGCAGTTCGTAGTTCTTCGAAATCCAACACTGTTTCATTGTTGGCGAAGACACTGACTTGTTGTACTACTGTGCTATTATTTCAGCAAGGAAAATGTGCGCACGTCTCTACTTAAGTCGGAGCCGAAAAGGGGTTCATTGAATCCAGACAATACTTGTACATTGGCAAGTCAGAGAGTCTCTGGGTAGACTGTGTGTGAAAACAGTCTCTTCATCCTGCATACCTGGGAGTGCTACACGACATCCAGGGGTCTTTGGATCCAAAGGGCAATTGGATCAAACTGATTCAAGGACAAGATATTGTTTCCGGCAAGCGGCCCTAATTTTTCGCAATGAATACGCACACGGATGAGTAATGATCATTGCTGCGGAGACGAGCTGGTTTTGTTGTACGGAGTGGAAACCATCGACAGTGAAACGATTGATAGTAGTAAAATTTTCATGCTAAGGTGACAACAACGAACAGCATTGCACCCACGGAGTACTTCCGCACGAGCTCAGCTTCCAATATACAGCCTACGGGTATTCCATCAGTTCCATGAGTGAAAGGCACACAAACCATCCCTTGCTGGGGATGGAGTTTCTGGACACCAGGATTAATCCCTGTGCATTCTGACCTCGCTGCAGCACCAGAGTATCTCCTAAAGCTTGTTAGCTGTTCATGCAAGGGTGGATCAGTGGGTAAACCGTTGTGGTTGTCGGAAACTTGGGCTGCCTTGCACATTCGCATGTGGACTGTCAGAGTAGTTGTTCATGCAGACGAATTCAGTATACTTTTTCGATGCTGCTGATGATGGTGACCATGGAAGAGATGAGTAGATGACGTGTTTAAATATTGTGAACGCCTAAGTTCATTGTTTACACATAGTTTTGGTAGTGTATCCACATTCCCCTATATAAATATAAGACCATTTTTTGTTTGTAATTGTAATTATCTATATATGTATATGCCTACCTATCTAACTATATTTCTGGACTCAACTATTAACTAATTAGTACTAGAAATTACGAACTTTATCAGCTCAAAGAATATTTTTTTCAACGACATTTCCCAACTCCATAGTTCAATTTAATACCCGTATCACCTTTACGGGTAATGTTCAGTTTTCCCTGAAGAAGAACTAGCAATACTTTTTGGTGAGGGGCTATATTATAAATCAGTATTATTGCTGCATTTCCAGCTAAGAAGGGGGGATCGATATAAATGGGTTTAAATGATAGCGTCACATTTTAAGTCTAAATTTAAAATCCCATATTTTTTGATGTGCAAAAATGATGGGCATAATATTTTGTTCATTATTGGCATGTGACAGTTGTCATTTGCCTAACCAGGCCACAACTGGAGAAGGTTGGTGCGGGGAGTTATAAATATTAAAAGTTTTGTTTTGGTTGTATTATTAGAGTGTATTTGTCCGTATATGTATATTCCCAATTATTGCGGTATTCCGCAAAAGTAACCAACACGCAAATGACCTGAAAAAACCATGTTCCCACTCAATATTTAGTATAATCTTAGGGCGATATTCAGTAGCATCAAGGGTTTTCAGAAAAATATAACCTTCGTTTCTTTGCAATTTAGTGGTGGGGTTAGGGGTCAAACGTAAACGCGCTAAATTGATTGACTATTAACCCGCAAGCACACAAGAAGAAAACCCCAATACAAACAGCTTGTTAGAGCCTAGCACTACTAAGCAAAACAAGGTTATTAGTAGTTAGAATACACACACTTGCACCATTTCTCACAGACAATCACATACTATCTCTGTAATTAATAACTGTATATCCAATAATAGACAAACTATATCTCATTAATAATTCTTCCAGTCATCTTTTTCTAGAGTTTTATTTAATATTTTTGAATTGAATAATTACTGTTATGGCGTAATTAAATACGAGTATATCTCTAGAAAATACTATAACAAATATATATTTCATTAATTAATTTGTACATTCACTTTTTTTTTTTTTGTCTCCCCTTATCAACAAAAAAAATCTATGTATATATATCACATATACAAATATCCTGGGAAAAATACAGGCAATTTCTACATGATATCTATAATATATAGGCGAAAGTGTGTGTGTGTGTGTGGGTGTGGTGTGTGATGGTGTGTCCCGATAGGTGCCCACTCCTCCCCTTGCCCAATCCCTCATAGGCACAGTTTTGGCAACAGCTCGACTCGGGGCAACTTTTTCAAGCCCACTTATGAGATGATCCGATCACTTTTTTTTATTTTTTTTTTAGCAGCCTATTAGCGAGAATTGTGAAAAAATGTGGGTTCGAGATTGGGAACCTTGATGTAGGGTGATGGGTATGGGTGAGTTGAATGGGTGGGGGTGATGGTAATGGGTGTGGGGTGATGGGTGAGTGAATGGGTGTGGGGATGATGGGTGATGGGTGGTGAAATGGGTGTGTTGGTGCATGGGTAATGGGTGAGTGATGGGTGGGGGGTGATTGGTAATGAATGGGTGAGTGCATGGGTATGGGGTGATTGGTAAGAGCGTTACTACATACATTTCTACTCCTGATTTCAGGCAAAGTTAGAAGGGGCTATCTGGAGAGTCTGTGTTTGGTCAACCAACTCTCCAGAAAGCTGTGTTCGGCCCACTCAACACCCAAAAGAGGTTGGTGGGCCGAAGGCCCAACCAATAGCTCTTCGACGCGGGAGCTAGCCAAAAGTACCGCCCGGCAGGGCGGCTTTGCGGCCTAGGTATGCTCATAAAAGTGATTAGATTTGACTAATCAATTATATATATCAAAAACATTCCTACCGTGATACCACTATAGGGCTATATTCAAGAATGCTCGTCAAATCCCGCCGTGAGATTCTCCACCGTATCGTACCTCACTGGCGGCATCTACCGAATGGGCCCCGACTGGTTGATATTTGACGAGTCGTACCAAAACACAAGCGAGCCTCAAGCGGCATCAGTTTTTGACTGTTTTATACATTCTAATACTTTTACTAGTGAAATTTATATTTCTTACATTAAAAATAATAGCTTGTTAGTGTTGCCACTTGTCTGAGGCGTTGGTGCAGAAAAATGGGCCCGAATTATGCTTGGCGAATACTTTGGCGGCCCGCCATTAACTGCTCCACACAATGGCTGACCTCCATCCTCCCGCCGCCGCCTGGCTTCCTCACAACTTCACACAGCAGCACTGATATAGGCCTCCCTGGACCTGATTTTACCTTAATTATGACACGTGTGCATTCCAAGGTATGCTGTTACGCTCGGGTTGTGTTTGAAAACTCACCTGTAATGGGTCTGGGAAGAAATAGGCTGGATAAGGCGAGCGTGATGAGGTGGGATGTGCAATCGCTGACTCAGCAACCAGTGGAGCGCGGACGAGTCGATGTTTTCAAAGATTCCTGTATGCCGCGGCCCGACACAACGGGTGGAGAAAGTTCTGAATATAGCCCGATAGTCGCCCACGGTCCTAATTCGCCAGACCCGTATATAGCGAATTATGCATCACTATACGTATTATATATATCTATAATATATATATATATATATATTCATAATATATCTATAATATAGTATAGATATATATATATATATATCCTGCTGTGTCTGTGCCACTGAGAGATGATACGCAGTAGTTTATATCATGACTTATCTCTACCCTGTTTTCAGCCGTTGTTTTATGCGTGTATATGCAAGTATATACGGTTTCAAACTTTCGCTACTTGGTTTTTTTTTTTCCCGGGCGCCGACGAACGGAGAGAGGAACTCTAACATAAACCTAGATGGCGACCTTAGTGTTTGGTCGCCCTTCGGTGCTATTTTGGTATTTTGTTATTTTACAGAGCCATACCATATTACACAGATGAAGACAAAACAAAATGACAACAGACTCTCCAATTAGTCCCTTCTAACTCCCTGAAAGCATGATGTATAAATGTAAAGTTCAACGGCCACCACCGTCTGGGGGTACAATCGAAAACAAACGTGTCCTGGCGACTTTAGTGTTATCAGGTAAATACTTTCCCCAGTGTTTCATTTCTACATGCAAATCAATCATGGCCAACATGTCTCCATTATGCCCAGTCACCCATTCCTGTTTAGGCTGTTACCCAGGCAAACAGTTTTGATAGTATAGAGTTATGGATAGTAGTAGACAGTGTTAGAGTTATATACAGTACCATAGTTTATAAAGTTATAGACAGTTATGAACTTGAGTCTCATATAACATGAGTAATAGTTCTTCACAAAGAATATAGCACTTTTGATGTCACACTTCTTAGAGCCACCAAATGTGACTAAAGCTGGTTTTCCACACTGGCCAAATAGCTTGCCCATTTTTGCCGGGAAACCTGCAAATTTGTCCGGTATTTAGCCAGTGTGAACCGCACCCTTACCTTCACACAGTTACAACTACTATTACAACCAAATATTATCACATAATTTACAGAAGAATTTGCTTGCACTTACTACTTAAGGGGGGCGTTTAAGAAAACCAACACAATTTTTCCTCATTATACTATGTAAAAATTTTCTTTTCTGTTTCAGCGCTTCTAGGAGATCACGGAGGCTTTAAAGCACAACTATGGTAAACCAAAATTTTCTCGAAATTCATCGAATTTTTGATAAAAGTAAACTATATTGGCCCCAACGCCGCTCGTCCGACCTCTTCTCGACGCGTTTAGCGCGCCATCTTTAACTCGAAGTACTTTCAACCCTGAAAGACCAGGGACAGTTGCCAAATGCTCGCAAATGATGTACATGATGTAAATAAACATTAACAAAAAAGAGAAAAAAGAGATATCTACCATTGTTTTTTGGGGAAAAGTCCGAATGCTCATAACAAAGTTGGTTTTTATAATAACAATACACATCCAAAAAACTAATGTACCTATATTTAAATTTGGCTGCACCCAAACAAAAATAAAGGACTAAATCTCACGAGGCTAAATAGTGTTTCTAAGTAAAAATACTATTCACTAGAGCAAAAACATAAGAAAATAAATTATTTTTGACCAAAATATTAAATATACTATATATAATAATTTTATATATATTATATATCAATATATATTAATATATTAAATTTCTATATATATAATTTAAATATATATCTATAATATCTATCTATATATATATATATATATATATATATATATATATAATATATATATATATATGATATATTATATAATATATATATGATACTATTATATATATAGATATATACATATATATTATAATATTATATATTAATATATATATATATATTATATATTATATATTAGGAAGCTATCTAAAAAAACTCATTCAGGCTTTACGTTCAGGGGATCAAATTTTCCTAGACAAACAAAAAAATAACAATACAACTAAGAATAATAAGTATTGGCGGTTGTGCAAAAAGTTCCAAAATTCCGGATTTTTGTAAAATAACTAGTTATGCGGAAACTTCTGCTGCTATCAACACCTTCAAATTTTTTCACAAATATACATACTATTGACTTAGCGTATCCTGTAAAATTTCAGCTTATTATGGAAACTTTTGACCCAAAAGTGGAACAAGCCCCCTTTTAGCCAGAGGTGCCCACGAAATCAGCTCATTAACCCATTCACGCCCATCTTTCCACTGATAGAAAAAAATTATGTTAGCCATAAAATTACGTTTTAGTAGAACTAAATATTACCAAATTATTTATTCGACAAGAATATCTGAACAATATATTCTATTCTAATAGTGCTTATTTCCTAAAAACCATCTGATGGTAATTCAAGTTAACAATGAAATTACGTTCTGGGCTCCAGGTGGTTAACTGAAATATGATGAGAGGCCTCCCAACGGTTACTTATAAGTTTATAAAGTGGTTCTTGATATATGGAACGACGTACCCCTTGATAATTTCTTGATGTTTGGGCATTTGATTTTATGCCTGCCTGGTGTGGCGTCATCCTGGTCCTGCATTTGTCGGGCCGAGTGTAAACAGACAGACCTCTCACATTCCCCCGTGCCTTCTTACGTTTGCCTGCCCTTGTGCCTCACAACCCGTCTTGTTTGAATTTTCCTGTAAGCGTTTTGTATTTGTGTTGGCTGCCATGTACATAGTATTCAAACTTTTCCATCTACTGTACAACCAAGTTCCTTATACACTGAATGGCTGTTGGCTCCAATCTGCCGAGGTGGAATGGCGGCCGCCAGTACCGAGTAAACTCACAGTGTAAACAGAATAGTTGATTTGACTGTCTTGGTATTTGAATACTTGTAACAGTTAGTACTGAGGGTTTTACATCATAATAAAAGGCTGACATTGAATAGCTACTAGCTAACGCTCCTACAACAGTCATCTTGGGAAGATGCTGAGTGTTCTTCCAGGGTATTTTTCAGGGAAAAAAGTGCATGCATCTTATAAGCCGTTAAATACGTTTAATTTTCCAGTACTGTGACTCGTGCGTTAAATGGGGCGGTAAGTATTGGTGGTATAAGCTGGCATTTCAGAGTGTGGCACATCCTATGCCTCCTTGTCTTATACATCTGCTCATGTCTATTTATTTGATTTGGCCTTTCCTGAATCTTTTTCCAATCATATTCTTTTTTGTGGTTAACATTTCACACAAGATTCTGCTGAACAATTTATATTTTATAAGGGTTCAATAATATTTCCTATCATCCCATTGCTCCATGTATAATGTGTATCTCATAAAGAAAATGAACAATCTGACTACCATTTACAGCACTGGCCCACCAGACCAGTGCTGGGGGCCATTACAGGCCTGAGGGTGGGGCATGAGGCAACACTGTCACCACACTCACTCACCACACGGACATCGCCACCACCCACAATGCCAACGGCACACACTGGACCAACACTTGGCCACACCCACATCACACACCTCAAGTGGATTCCGCATGTGCCTATAGAAATATTAGCCCTAGTCTTGAAATTCTTCCCCCAGACATCACCTTTTGATTCCCGCAGTCCAGATGTCCCTGAGATATGTTTGTTGAGATCAGATTCGAGAATACTCTTTGTCCCACCTTTCCACACACCAGGCTTTTAAATTGCGCAAATCATTTTATATTTGTATATTTTCATTTTTAACAAAAAAATTTGTATCCGATTTTAGGCTGATGATGGCTTATGTATAGCCGAAAGTTCCCAATAACAATCAAGTAATGTTTTTACCCGCGCTGGTTTTATTTCTTTCATTATCAGATCTCGCTTCCCTCATGGGAGAAAGTATTGCCTACTATTTATAATATATATATATATATATATATTTATTAGTATAATATAATAGTATTTATATTATACTATTATATATATATAGTGATTATATATATATATAGTATTTATAGATATATATATATCTACCTATATATATATTATATATATAGTATATATATATATATATATCATTTAATCATAGTCACATTACGTATATATAGATATATATATATAGTATTATATTATATTCTCTTATTATATATATATATATATCTTTATATATATCAGTACATATATATAGTACATATCTCCTCCGTCTCTCTCTCTCTTCTCTCTCCGGCTGCTCTCTCTCTCTCTCTCTCTCGTCTCTACTCTCTTCTCTCTCTAACTGCTCCCCCCCTCCTCTCTCTCGTCTCGTTCTCTCCTCCTCTCTCTCTCTCTCTCTTCTCCCTCCGTCTCTCTCTCTCTCTAATATTATATATAGTACTCTATATATAATATAATATATATATGTATAAATATTTAGGGTACGCCGTTATAAAAAAATCTTTTTCTCAACTTTGGCATGCCAATTATCACTATGTAAAAATGGACTTCGAAGTCGATTTTTATCTTATTCCATTTTTGCATTTGAACAATTCTTACTATACAACATCGCACTTATATATTGCACCCTTATCGAATAGTGCTTAACCCTTGCACCGCACGGTGACGTGATCGCGTCAAAACGGGCCCGTCTACATCTGACTTTTGACGGGAACTGCGTCAAAACATTAAATTCGCCATAAATAAAGTATTTATCAAAATCGCGTACAAATTTTACTGCGTCAAAGATCACATCTCGTCCGATAAAATAACCTTTTTATCAACTATCTCAGCTCGTGAGGGTGGATTTGAAAGTGATAAGGGCTTGTGTTCCAGCTACTCTCAGCAGCTCTCGAGCAGCCACCTGTCAGCGCGGAGTGCCCGTCCCCTTTAAAAAACGTTCCCGAGCCGGTAAGCCATCAACATGTAGCCTAATCCGTCTTCCAACATGTGTTTCGTTTTCCTTCCTTCCATTTTCTCAAGAAATACTGGCATATGAAATTCTAAGGTTGCGTTGGAATCCTCATAATAATCCCTTTTAATTGGCATATAAACCATATAAGTTGACTCAGGAGTATCGAGCTACGAAGTGGTGAACGTAAGTATTTTCTTTTTCTCCTTACTTATGTTTTTTCTAAAAGTCGTGTAAACTCCGCTATTTACTTGCTTTTCTTGTTATTTTTTCTCTTTATGAGGCAAATACTCTCTCGCGAAACCACGATATATAATAATGCCAGGAAAAAAGAGGATATCGTGGTTAATTGTCATAAACCAAACATTCGCCGCACAGAGTCGTCTCATTACGCGCTCGCTCCGTAGAGAGTCCCACTATGTCGCAGTGGCGGAAAAACTTATTAAACTTTTGTTTTTTTTTTTTTTTTTTTTTTTTTTCGTGCGTGAAAGGGTTATGAATACGCAGTGTCCGGTTTGGTCCTGTTTATTGCATCATGCACCAATATGAATTACAAATTACTAGCGTGGTAAGCTCTTTCTGATCAGTTTTTTTATCGGGCACTACTCACGTGTCACGGGCCTTTTACGTTGGCCTAGAACGGGGCCCCTCATGTCCTTCTTAGACCTGAAGCAGGACATGGCCCTCCCGGTGGGGGGCCCCGAGCCCGGATGAACCCGTCTCTGGCCTGCTGCCCCACCACTGCTGCCGCAGCCTCTGTCACCTGCTTCACGACTCTTTCGGTGCTCTGTTTGTGGATAGAGAACCCCGAACCTCGTACGGCTTGACCAGATCTCCGGGAAATCTGATCCCCGACAGTGAACAGGTGATGCCGGCTCGTGCACCTGACCAGGCTGCCACTGATCAGTGTCTGCAACGGGTGGCTGACAACTTCAGCTTGGGTGTGATCCGAGTTCCTACACTGGTGCCCCATACTCCTCGCCTTTCCTCAGCTTCAAATCTGGTCACGGCGAACCTAGGGTCGTCCTCACTTTTGACTCGCCATCAGCGAGAGGAGGACACATTCTGAGTGTGCGAACCATGCTCCTGTCCGCACGTAAAAGGTCACAGCTGTTTGGACCTTCTTGGGCTGCGACCTATCACTCTGAGTTGCGTGAGGATGTGCTTGGGGCCGTCCTCTAGTCTGTGGTGACCTTGATGTCGTAGTAGAGTTTGAAGAAACACCTGCAGGCAGTACTTGACTAGGATTTTCCAGGGTGTTCAGTTTCTTTGCCAGTCAGTCCATGCTTTCTGCCCACATGTACACGAGCGACTGGGCTGTGGTGAGCCATCTGGGTGGACACCTTGCCACACGTGATCTCCTGCAGCTGGGACGGGAGAACCCCCCGTTTCCCACAGCCTGGACCAGCTGGTAGGAGACCTGCTGGTCAGGGGACATGTTGACCAGGTATACTCCGGTATCTCCGTGAGATCTTCCCCGCCTGGCACTCCTCTGAACTCTGCGTTGTACTGCATCTCATTCACGCTGGACAGCAGACTGCACACTGGACCCGTGAAGCCATGTCAGATGAGGTAGGCCCGTCGATGCTGGTGAAAAGGTGGCGCAGGGGAAACTCTTTTTGTGTGCAACCGCATATACTCCAGAAGAGCTTGCGTCCCAGCATCTTCTCCAAATGGCCCGTGAGTCCCACCCTTCCACCCCGTGTTGGGCCTAAGTTTGAGTCACCTTGCAGTACGACCATTGAGTCGGTGGAGTCGTAGGGTCACCAGCAGATCATAGAGAGCCTGAGCCACCTTGAACGCAGGCTTCTCAGGTGGCACCGGGTCCAAACCAGCCACCGGTTTTGGTACAAGTGCCAAGGTACCTTCCAGATGGCTCCTCTGTCACTGACACATGCTCCTCCCTGATAAACCCTTTGGGGTGCATTTTTCCCAAAGCTGTCGGCACCTTTGGGGTCTTGTCCCCTTTCCCCCCATCGTAACCCAATCCAACTATTTTTGGGACCCTGGTGCTTCCCCTGGTCAGGGCCCTGGCCGATGCCATGGGATCCTGCCTGGGCCCCCCTCAGCTTGTTAGGATCGCGACCAGATACGACATGTCTGGAGAGAGGTGGCCGTCAGCGATAAGGTCCTGGAGGAATCCGAAGCCAAGGCAGAGCAGCAGTGGGCGGAACGTCGAAAAACCCGGATGCTTGCCAGCGCCAGGTTCCGGACTGGCATTGTGTTTTTCTTCTTGCAGCTGGCCTGTCCAAGTACTGCTCACAAGGGGTGCCAAAGGGGCCCCAGCCTCTCCCTGAGCCGTCGGTCTACCAGTATGGCCGCCTCCTGCTGCTCCTGCCTCTTTCCTCTGAGTGGCAGGGTAACGAACTCCTCCGTCCCTCCTCAGAATCCTGCTGATCTTCACCTGGCCCAGGAACATCTGCTCCTGCAGCTCAAGACGTCTGACCTTTTCATCTTTCTGCTTCTGCTTCTTCAGCTAAGCCTCCTCTTCCAAATGCTTTCTCCCTTTGGGTGCTTTCACATGTCTAGCGTCTCATTCTTTCTACCCCTGTCATCATCATTGCACTCTCCTCCCGAACTTTGATCCTCTGGTATACAAGCCACTCCAGGTCTAAGTAGGGGCTTTGCTGGCCAGGGGCAGTCACACTGCACGTGTGCTCTCGCGTGGCACAGCTGGAGTTGGAGCAGGGGGGTTCCTGGTCCTTGCAGAGGAAGATCGTGTGAGGGAGGCCGTTATGTCAAACAGCCTGTCCATATTCTTCTCCCGAATTCCTTTACTGCTTTATTGCTCTGTCTCTCACCACTTCACTAACCTTCTTCCAAAATTATCTATCCTTCTGATCACGGACCGGGTCAATAACACCACTGGAGGGGCAAACTTTGGGGGTTTTGGTTTCTTGCACTAGTTAAGCCCATGGGGGTCAGATCCTTCGCAATGTCCTCACTGTGTAGCCCCGCTTGTCAACACCCTCCCGGATGCCTCTGAGTTCTTGGGAAGGATTCCCTCTTATCACCCCGCGTACTAGGCACCTCACTCTCAAAAACTCTCGTCCACCGCCAAAAAAAGGCGGTAAATTTGGGCCCCAGAGCTCTTCTAGTTGGGGGCTTCGACCCCTTTTTTACAAGGAAAAGCCATCCTAAAAGGGAACGATCAAATTGATATATTGCAATGAAGCGTTATTTTAGCGGGCTAAGTTTATGTTTTGCTATAATATAAAAGTCCTTTTTTTGCATAACAAGAGTGCTAAAACCCAAAAAATGTTGGTGACAAAACACCCTTAAAATTCAATTTTACTAAAAAACCCTAAAATTCGAAAAAATCATATTTCATTTTTTCTTGGCCCTACCGTCCCCTAAATTATATTATATATTTATATATAAATATATATATATAATATATATATATATATAGTACTATATATAATTATAATTAAAATTAATATATATATTATATATATAATATATATTATTATATATTTTTAATAAATATACATTATATATGTACAATTTTAAAATACTAGCCGAAAAGCCCCCTTTCCCGGGGGCCCTTTTTTTGGCTACTCCTGCGGAGGGCTATTGGGGGGCCCACCAAACCAACTCTCCAGATACCCCTTCTAATTTCCCCTAAAATCGGAGTAAAAATGTATGTTTAACGCCAACCCTTCACATCTAGCCCCTTCAAATTTTTCCTGAAAGAAAAGCCCCCCCCTCCGGGCAAAATTTTTGGCTACCCCCTGCGGGGGCTTGGTGGGCCTTGGGTCCCCAAACACAGACTCCCCAAATAAAAAAACCCCTTACCCACCACCTCGCCCCCAAAACGACCTCCATACCCCTTCTAACTTTCCTAAAAGTATGTTTTCCCCCCCACCCTTCACTCACCATTCCCCATCACCCCCCACCCATTCACTCACCCATTACCCATCACCATACACCCTTCACTCACCCTTACCCATCACCCACCCCCATTCCTACCCATTACCCTCCCCCCACCATTCCCTCACTCATCCCCCACACCCCCCACCCATTCCTCACCCTCACCCCAACCCTTACCCATCCCCCCCCCATTCACTCCCTTTTACCCCCCCTACTCAAGGTTTTAAATTCCCAATGTCTAAACTGGGAAAAATCCATGGTCCTGGCATTTTAACTAAAAAGTTGGTCTACTGTTTTTGGCTCCGCGACTAATTTTTTCAAAAATTAATTTCCGAAAAAACTTGATCCCACCGCATCTGAATCCAAAAATATGTTCTTCTTTTTGTTCTCAAATTTAATGATGCATGCATTACATGGAAAGTTTATAATAAAATTTTATAAAAATTACTCGCCTCGAGTACAAAGCTTAATATTTTTTTTACATGTTATTGGGGCATGTAAATTTTTTGGGTGATGTTCACACTGTTTTTCTAAGACAGTACTGTGCGTCTGGCAAACGCTTGTCAAAAATACAATAAAAATGCCTTGGGAAAAACGAAAATAAAAAATCCCGAAATCCTTTTGCTGCGACAATGAGGTTAAAATTTGGGGAGGCGACGGGGCCCGCGGGGAGGGGGTGGGCGGGAGATTGTGGGGGGGAGATTAAAATAAAAACATTACGACTTCACGCTCGCTCATTCCCTTTTCCGGGGGTTTTTCATCTTTATACACAATAAAAAAGGGAAAAATATGACTCCTGGGTATAGAAAATTTCTAACATTCGTTATTGACTATAAAAATATCAAAGTACATTTACTCCCCTCCTAAATAAACCTACTTGGGTTTTTTGGGTTATTTTAAATGTTTTAAGAATCAGGCTTCTTACAATATACATATAGAGAAAATCGTTCTTAATATTATCTTGTGTGTTTTAAGTGCAGTGGAAAACCCAAATTTTTTTCTTTAAAGTTCCACTTTTCCCCAAAATTGGGGTTTAAAAACTGCCCGACCAGGGCATTTGGGATTTTGCAGTTCTCTCAAATTTCTCGCAACCCATTTTTTTTTTTTCACAGCTCCGCTAATAGGCGGGCTTAAAAAAAAAAAAAAAAGGGGATGGGTCATTTTATAATTTGGGGTTTAAAAACCTTCCCCTGGTCAACCTGTTTCCCAAAAACTGTACATATATGGGATTCCCCACGGGGGGCCCCACCTATCGCGCGACAGACAGACAACAGACAGACAGCAGACAGAGAGAACCCCCACACACACCCACACCTTTCGCTTATATTTTTATAAAAAATTTAAAAAAAATTTAATATATATTATAATAATAAATATATAAATTATTATATTTTTAATATATATAATATATATATTTTAATATATATATATATATATTACTATATATATTATATATATATATATATATATATTATATATATATAAAATATTTTAATAAAAATATTATATCATAACATTATTTTATATCTGGTCTTATATTTGGGGTATATTTTATTGAGGTTGCCTACTTAGGTCTTTTGATATTTCAGGAAAAAATAATTTTTAACTTTTTAATCCCTTATTATGTCTTAGTGTTTTGTGTATTTTCCGAATTGAAAAACTTTAGTTTAGAAAAAGGAAAGAAAAGAAAACTCATTTCTTAAAAAACTCCTTGATATTTTTTTAAACCGTACAATACCAAGGCTGCAAACGCAGGTTCAGGTGTCAATTTAATGTAAGGTTTTGATGCTGTCACCTGCAGCTTCAAGAGTTCTGCGGGGGTTTCATTTTAAATTTCCTTTCATATTCCATTCGTAATTATCGAATATAAAAAGCCGTCAAAGAAAATTGCAGCAGCTAAAAAGAATCCTGCAGGGAAAGAACAAAAAATTAGAGAGATTTTGCAGTGAGAATCGGTAGAAAAACAAAAATTTTATTTATTTATAATACCGCAAAACCGCCCTCCGGGGGACTTTTTTGGCTAACTTCTGCGGAGGGGTTTGGGTTGGGGGGCCCTTTGGCCCCCCAAAAAACCCAAATCTCCAGTAGCCCCTTCTAACTTTCCCGAAATCGGCTGAGAAATGTTTTTTAACGCCCCCTTCAATCGCCCCAAACCCTTCACTCACCCTTACCATCACCCCCCACCCCTTCACTCACCCTTACCCATCCCCCCCCCAAACCCCTTCCTCACCCATTACCCAACCCCACCCATTCCTCCCCTTACCCATCCCCCCCCCTTTTCCCCCACCCTCCCCCACCCCCAACCCCTCATCCCCCCCCATTCACTCACCCTCACCCCCACCCTTACCCATCACCCCACACCCATTACCCCTACCCCCACCCCTTCACTCACCTTTACCCCTCACCCTCCTCAAAGGTTTTCCCAATTCTCGCAACCCACTTTTTTTTTTTTCCCAATTCTCGCTAATAGGCTACATAAAAAAATAAAAAAAAGTGATCGGATCTCTCATAGGGGACTTAAAAATTTTCCTCTGGTCCCCCGGTTTTTCCCAAAAATGTCCATAATGGGGTTGGGGCACTGGGGCGGGACCTATCGCGGGAAAACCCACACACACAGACCACCCAGAACCCCAAACGCTTTCGCCTATATTTTTATAGATATCATTCAAACTCAAAACTCAAGAATTAATTGTTCTCTGAAAATTATATATATATATAAAACTATATATTTATATAATATAAAATTATTATATATTAATATTATTATTTTTATATATTATTATTATTTAAATTTTATTATTATTTATATATATTTTTTTTTAATTTATATATAATTTTTATATATAAAACTTAAAATTATATATTTAATATATATATTTTATAATTATATAATATTTAATTATATATTTTTTATATATATTTATTATTACAAATATTTATATATATATTTTTTTAATTATATATATATTTATATTTATGTAATTATATATATTTATATATTATAATATATTTTTATATATTTATATTTATTAATTATATTTTTATATATATATATATATTATATAATTAGTTTATATAAAATATAATAAAATATAAATAAAAAATCCCTATATATATATTATATATATATCTTATTTTATATTATATATTTATATATTTATATTATTATATATATTTTATTTTAAAAATTATTATTATATATATTATATTATTATATTATATATTATTTATTTTGGGCCCAAATAACCGAAACCCGCCTAAAAACTGCACACAAAATGACAACCGCCCCCGCATTTCAAAAAGTCCCCCCAAACCGAAAACCGCTCCGACCGCCGTTCCAAAATGCGGTTGGGGTTGTGAAAGCTTATATTGTATGCACGTGACGTCTGATCAAGGATAAAAAATAAAAAGCGACTCGGCCGTGGGCTGGGGGAGGAACCCGGGGGAAATTTTACTTCCATAGAAAATTTATCCCCTCCAAAATCCTTATCACTAAAAATGATAGACTGTTATCTTGGGAATGTTTGTTCTATAACATTATCACAAAAAACCCGAAAAAACACATTAAAAATTGCCATATGGACTCTAGGAAAATGCATGTTTTTAAAAATTCCCTTAAGCATCTGATTTTCAAAATCTTCATCTGATCGTCGTACGGTTTCCAAAAAAGGGCATCTACTGGATTTTCTAGTTTTCCTACTGAATCGGTCTCCCCCCTTTGGGGGGTATCGGTGAAACTTTGCGTTCCCTTTACTATAAAAAAGTTTTTGATAAAGTCGGGCAAAAATTTTTAAATTTTCCCAAACCCATCATTGGGTTTCATCATTCTCTTTGTAACTTCATCTTAAGTTTCCTTTAAAACCGTTCTATTGCAGCTACTGTAGAGGACATTGTTCTTCTCCTAAATCTATCAAAAGTGGTGTTTTCCCCCGGGTTTTTTGCCTATCACCCCCTCTTTTTATTATTCATTAATATCTTCTAATTTTAAAATCAACCCTTCCACTCCCCCCCGCTGATGATTCTACCATGCATTTTTCAAAGTCGTTTATTAACGTCCAAAATCAACAGGAAAAATAAGTTTCACGGGGAGATGCCACCGAGCGCCTAACTTCTGATCTTTTCTTAATTTTTTGATTGGGGGAAAAAAAACCTGTTATGTTCCTCCTCAAAAACCCATTTTCTTTTACCTATCTACTCGCAAAAACCCACCCAAAACTATCCCATCTCTTCAAAGACACTCAACTGCCCCTTCTTCTATAATGAACTTGGGCTTTTTTACAAAAAACTGAACTGGAAAACTCACATCTCATTCTTGCTAAAACAGCTTCTTAAATTATGGCTGTGGCGTCGCGTCCTTTTTTTTTTTTCCCTCCCAAATTTCTTGCTCTCTACAGGGCCTTTTCGCCCATGTTTGGGGTATGTCTCACATTTTCGGGGTGATCCATCATACAGTTCCTAAAAAGGTTTGGGCAAAAACTTTTTTGTCTCTCAACTCCCCCTTTTCTGGTGACTGTCTTTAATCTTTAAAACACCCCACGCAATGTTCTTTCTCTTTCTCTCTTCCCACCGTTTATTTTATGCTCACCTGGGTCGTCTGAAATTGCTAACTGCATGCCTCCCCCCCCTCCCCCGGCTCGCTGCACAAGACTTTTTTATTTATTCACATCCCTAGTCCTGCCTCTTTATTTCAAAAAGTTAATCAAATACCTTTGTCCCTTTTAAACCCCTTTTACTTTGGGAACTCTGGAACTCTCTTTCCTGTTTCAATTTTTTTTACTTTACTAAGACTTAAAACTTTTTAAAAGAAGAGAACCAAACCCTCCCGAAAAAATTTTGGGTCACCCCTCTTTTTTTTTATTTTTTTCCTACTGGTTTTTCTTTATAGGGATTGGGGAACCCAAACGGGGGTTTGTGTTACCCCCTTTCTTTTGTGCCCTTTTTGGGTATTTTTTTATGAAGTAAAAAAAAAAAAAAAAAAAAAAAATCTAGTTTTTTGAGAAAAGATTTAAATTTTTTAAAATTACCTCACTCCCAGAGAGCAGAGTAAAAAGGGGATCTGATAGAATTTTTAAAGTGGATAAAAAGGGGGGGGAATAAAGGGGGGGGAAAAAAGTTTTTAAAGGCCCATTAAACCCGGGTAGAATAAAAATAAAGGGGTTCAAACTGGAAAGCGTAGATTTTTGAAAGGAAATAGGGAAAAACTGGTTCACAAAAAGGGGGGCACAAAGATTGGAATTTACTCAGTAGACAGGTAGTTAGTGCGGAGGGATTGGGGGCTTTAAAGAAGGGGTGGGTAGGTTTTATGGATGGGGGGGGGTTTGGGAAAAGGGGGATTAGGAAAAGGGTTTTTGGTGACAGGAAAATACAACGTGTAAAGGGTTCGCGGCCTCTTTTAGCTTCCTTATTTTCTTATTTCTTATAAATTATATATATATATTAAAATTTTTATATATTATAAAATATTAATTTTAAAATAATATATATATCATATATATAATATATATTTTATATATTTTAAAAATTATATATAAAAATATATATATATAAAATTAATATATTATTATATATAATTTTTATATTTTTGGAAAAAAATATATATTTTATCTTTATATATTTTAATTTTATATATATATATATAATAAAATATCTTTTTATATATATATTTTATACTTTTTATATATATTTTATATAATTTTTCTATATATAATAAAATATAATATTATCTTTTAGGGTGGCCCATATACATAGGGGTATAATTTTTTTAAATATTATGTTGCTCCCCACAAGACGGTTTTGGTTTTTATATACTATAAGACCCTAAATCAAAAAAAAGGGAGATATAGATGTTTTTGAAAACCCAAAAACTTACGCATTACAATTCCAAAATATGTTTTCCCGCCCTTTTTAAAGTTACTTTATTTCAATTTTCCCAAAAATTTTTTCATTGTTTACAACCCATTGGTATACAAAACGGCCAAAAAAACAAAAGAGGAGCTCCCCCAGAAACCCTTTGGTTTGTAACCCCCCCAGGGTAGTTTCCCCCGGGCCCAGTTAATTAAAGGCGGCAAAGTTTCCAAAAAATTGTTTCCCTTTTAAAAACTTTGGGGGACCTTTAAACCCGAGGCCAATAAATTGGAAAGGTTTGTTAAACTGGGGTGGCCATTTCCCGGGAAAGGGGGTTGGCAAAATTAAAACAAAAAACATTTTCCGAAATCCCTTTTCCTTTTCAATCAAAGTTTGGAAAAAAGTATTTCCTTTTGTCTGGAGGCGAAAGAGCTTTGTTGGGTTTTGTTTTAAAAAATATTGGTTTTCCCGGTTGGAAGAAAAAAGGAGCCATTCTTCCCTGACCCCCAAAAGGGCCTCATGGAAGGAGCGAAATTTTCCTGTCCCTTATGCACCTGGATGACGAAACAAAAAGGGGTTTTTCGGAAAAAGCTTTTTAAAAACGCATCCCAAGGGGAAAGTATGCCCACCAACTGGCATTTGTAGGATTTTTGATTTGTTCCCTCCCTTAATGTTTTTTAAGTGTCTTTTAAAAGTATTTATCATCACTTTGGGACCTAATGGTGGTCCTGAGATGAGACTATTCAAACGCTTCAAGAAAAGTTGGCCTTTAATCAATAAGGCTCGCTTCCAGCCTGCCAGTGACGAGATATTCGTTGGTATGCCTAAAAGTTGGCGACAAGAGGTGACTTTATTCTATGCTGATGCAGTCAAGAGCAAGACCACTCGAGAAGACAATAAAGAGCTCCTTCAACTGTGTCACATATTCCTTGGGGGTTCATCAGATAGACAGCCTAGCTTCCGTGCACCCGGTGCAATTCACAAAGCACGGTGGATGGACTAAGGCTATATACTCGCTGAAGATATTCCTGTTTGAAGACCAGACAAAGATGACAGCAAAGGAAAAGGTTGCCTTGACACAAATTTGTCTCGTTATCTCACTTGTTTATGCACGCTATTGGCACGAGCCTTCCTTGCCGGAGAAAGCCTAACTTAACGACTGATACTTCCTTGTTTTCCTTCATAAGTACCCTCTACTTACTGTCAAGGAGGCGGCGATCAAGGCGCTCTGTCGCCATGTGTGGTATTTCTCTGAACACCTCGTGCCTCTCGCCCTCTTTAATGATAGCATTAACGAACACACGAAAACGGCCATGGTTGACAACTTGTCACGTCCGCCAAATCGAACAGTCTTGAAGCGATTGGACGGGAAGGAGTTGACCATCACGATGGTCAAACACCTTCCTATATAATAAATAAAAAAAATATTGTTATTGAAGGTGTCTTCAAACCCAAAAAAAAAATTAAGTAAAAATATCAATTTTATTTCAACATCGAAATATGTACATATAGTTGGTACCTATAAATACAGCCAAATACATTATATATATATATATATATATATATATATATATATATATATATATATATATATATATATATATATATATTAGGGTACGCCGTATAACAAAAATTCTTTTTCTCAATTTTGGCATGCCAATTTCCTGTGTAAAATGGAATTCTAAGACGACTTTATCTAATTCCATTTTTGCATTTAAGCAATTCTTACTATGCAAAATCGCACTTTTATATTGCACCCTTATCGAATAATGCTTAAATGAGTACGCAGTGTCCGGTTGGTCCTGTTTATTGCATCATGCACCAATATGAGTTCCAAATGACTAGCGTGGTAAGCTCTTTCTGATCAGTTGGTTCATCAGGCACTACATCACAGTGTCACAGCCTCTACGTTGGCCTAGAACGTGTCTCTGGCCTGCTGCCCCACCGCTGCTGCCGCAGCCTCTGTCACCTGCTTCACGACTCTTTCGGTGCTCTGAGTGTGGATAGAGAGCTCCGGAACCTCGTACGGCTTGACCAGGATCTCCTGGATCTGATCCCGACAGTGAACAGGTGAATGCCGGCTCGTGCCCTGCCCCGGGT
>JACEEZ010009012.1:35423-42923 GCA_016584305.1 Chionoecetes opilio
CTGTACGCGGGGGCAGCCCCCAAAAACGTTCTCCATTTGGGTCCCCTCATTTAAAGGGGCGGTACGATCCACGTCAAGGGGTAAAATATATATATATAATATAATATTAAAATTAATATATATAATATATTAAAATCTATATATATTATATTTATTAAAATTTATAAATTTTTATATAAATATATATTTTTTATATTTTTATATATATATATGTATTTATATATATATATATTTATAAATATAATTTTTAGGGGGTATATTATACAAAAATATTCTATATATTATATAAAATTATATTATTTTATATATTTTCTATCCCTATTTTTATAATACATATATATTTCATATATTATTATATTATATAAAATATTATATATAATATATTATGTATATATTATAAAATTTTTAATATCAAAAATATATATATATATTATTTTTAAAATTATATATATATATTAATATATCTATATTCTATATAATTTCTATTTTAATTTTATGTAATTTATATAGAATTTATTTATTTTGATTATAAAAATTTTTTGTTTATATATACTATTTATTATGTATAAAAATTAGTATTATATATTTTATCAATTTTTATATATTATTAAAATTTTATTATATATAATTCCCATAATTTATATATATTCTAAAACTTTCCCATTTTATATAATAATCTATATTAATATAATATTATATATTATATATTATCCATATATTATATAAAACCATATATTATATTATCATATTTAATATTATTATATTAAAAACATAATATATATATATCATTATATCTTTTTTCCTTTTAAACTCTATTATTATAAAATTTTATTTATATCCCTTTTCTATTAAAATTATATCTTTTGTTTTTTTCTCTTTCTATATCTTTATTTATATATTGTTTATAAAAATTCCCATATCTTATATATTTTCTATTCATTATATTCTACAATTTTTTTTTTATTTATATATAATATCTTTATCCCAATTCTATATATTTTTTTTTTTTTTTTATCCTATCTTTGTTATATAATATACCTAGTTTTTATATTCTATTTTTTTATTTATATCTAATATTGTTTATATATATTAAATATCTATATATCTATATATATAAAATTTCAAAATATATTTATATATATATATCTATATTATATAATCTCTATTTTATTTTATCTATATCTAATTTTATCTTATCAATAATAATTTATCTATATATATATATAATTATATATAATTTTATTATATTTTCTAATTTTATATATATTGTATTATTTTTATATATTATATAATATCTATATTTATTTATCTACTATACTATTTTTTAATATTATATATATTTAATTATGTATATATTATATATTATTATATTATATATATAATTATCTATTATATTATATATTTCTTTTATTTATTATGTTCCTATCAATTGTCTTACTTCTTCTTTATATTAATTTTAAAATTATTATTTTCTATATATATATATTTTTTATATCTCTTTTATATAAGGAATTGTTTCTTTTTTTTTTTGTTTTTTATTTTTTTGGGATAATTTCCCCCCCCAAAAATATAAGCGGAAATTTTTTCGGGTTTTGGGGGTTGTTTTGGTGTGTTTTTTTTTTTTTTTTGGTATAGGCTTGGGGGGCCCAAAAAATTTGGGGGAATTTTGGGGAAGCCTTTGCCAGGGGAAGGGGATGTTTGAGTGAAAGGGTTTTTTTTTTTTTTTTAAGGGGTTTGGGGGTAAAAAGGGTTGGGGTTGGAACCCGGGTTGGGGGGTGGTGGGTTTGGGGGTGTGGGTTTTTGGGGAGGGAATGGGTGGTTTTGGGGGGATTTATAATTTTGAAATGGTTGGGGGTTGGGTTTTGGGGGGGAAAAGGGGGGGTTTTGGGTTTTTTTGGGGGGGGGGGGTGTGTGTGTGTGTGTTGTTGGTTTGGTGCCGGGCCCCCCCGTTGGGGGCAACCAAATCATATGGCACATTTTTTGGAAACCGGGGTTTACCAGGGGAAAAGGGTTTTTTAAACCCAATTTTAAAATGCCCCATTTTTTTTTTTTTTTTTTTTTTTAGCAACCTATTTAAACGTAATTGGGGAAAAAAAAAAATGGGGTTTCGAGAATTGAGGGAAAACCTTTTATGTGGGTTTTTGGGTTAATGGGGTTGAAAAGGGGGGGTGATGGGGGAATGGGTTTTGGGGTTTATGGGTTTAGTGAATGGGGGGGTGATGGGTTGGGGGTGATGGGTTTATGGGGGGGGAAAAGGTGGGGGGTTAAAGGGGGAAATTTTTAAAAAAAAACCCAAAATCCCGTCTGTCTGGTTGTGTTGGGGTTTTTTGTTCTTTATTTTTCCCCCCCCCGTGGGGGAACACCTCCTTGGGGACATTTTTTGGAATTTGGGTTTACCAGGGAAGGTTTTAAAACCCACTTATAGATGATCCGATCACTTTCTTTTTTTTTTTTTTTTTAGCAGCCTTTAGCGTAATTGTGAAAAAAAATGGGTTGCGAGAAATTTTGGGGGAAACCCTTTATGTAGGGTGAAAGGGGAATGGGTTTAGTGAATGGGGGGGGGTGAGGGTAAAAGGGGGGTGGGGGGTGATGGGTGAGTGAAAGGGGGGGGGTGATGGTTTTGGGGTGGTGGGTTTTAGGGTGGGGAATAGGGTTTGGGGGGGGTGGTAAAGGGGGATTTTGGGTGGGGGGGGATGGGGTTTTTTGGGGGGAGTGTGGGTGGGGGGTTTTATGGGTTAAAGGGGTTTAAAAGGGTGGGGGGGAAAACTAAAATTTTCTAAAATCCCCGATTTCCCGGGAAAACTAGAAGGGGCCCCTTTTGGAGAGTCCCGGTTTTTGGGGGGCCGAAGGCCCACCAAAAACAGGTTTTTGGGCCAAAGGGCCCCCCAAAAAGCCCTCCGCGGAGCTACCAAAAAGTCCGCCCGGAAAGGGGGGGGTTTGGGGGCTAGTATTAAAAATATTATATATGTATATATATATATATATTATATATTATATTAATATGTATAAAATATATATGTTTTTATAATATTGGAAAATTTTCTATATATTATGGGGTTGGATATATTATAAAATATTATATATTATTTAATAAAGCGAAAGTGTGTTTTGTTCCCGTCTGTCTTTTCCCGTCTGTCTGTCTGTGTGTTGGGGTGTGTGGTAAGGTTCCGCCCCCGTGGCGCAAACCCCCCCATATTGGGGACATTTTTGGAAACCCGGGGTTTACCAGGGAAGGTCATAACCCAAATTATGAAAATGAAATTTGAAACAAATTTTTTTTTTTTTTTTTTTTTAGCAGCCTATTTTGCGAAAATTTTGAAAAAAAAAGTGGGGTTTTCGAGAATTGAGGGAAAACCCTTTATGTGGGGGTTATGGGTTTTGTGTTTAGTGAAAGGGGGGGTGTGGGGTTTGGGGGTGGGGTGTGGGGGATGAAATGGGTGGGGGGTTTTTGGGGGTTATGGGTGTGGGTGGGGAATAGGGTTTGGGGGTTTATGGGGGAATGGGAAATTAACGAAAATGTGTTGTTTTGTCTGTCGGGCCCCGTGTGTGTTTGTGGTTTTGTGTGTGTGTGTGTGTGTGGTGTGTGGTCTGGTATAGGTTTTCCCCCCCCTGTGGGCCCCAATCAAACCCCATATGGAAAACCAATTTTTTGAACCGAAATTGACCAGGGGGGGTTTTAACCCCATTTATGGAGGGTTTCCCATTCCCCTTTTTTTTTTTTTTTTTAGCAGCCTTTAGCGATAATTGTGAAAAAAGTGGGTTGCGAGAATTGAGGAAACCTTGATGTGGGTGGGTAATGGGTGAGTGATGGGGGGGGTGATGGGTTTAAAGGGGGTGGGGTGATGGGTGAGTGAATGGGTGGGGGGGGGGATGGGTTGGGGGTGGGGGATGGGTTTAAAGGGGAAAAGTTTGGGGGGTGTGGTTTTGGTAAATATAAACGAAAGTGGGTCCGGGCGGGCTGTCTGTCTGTGTGTGTGTGTGTGTGTGTGTGGGTGTGTGTGTGTCTGGTTAGGTTCCCCCCCCGTGGGCGCAAAACCCCCTCCCTATGGCACTTTTTGGAAACCCGGGGTTTACCAGGGGGGTTTTAAAACCCAAATTTTGAATGATGGTCATTTTTTTTTTTTTTTTTTGCAAAAAACCTTTAGCGATTTAAATTGGGGGAAAAAAAAGTGGGTTGCGAGAATTGAGGAAACCCTTTATGTAGGGGGATGGGTAAAAGGGTGAGTGAATTTGGGGGGGTGGGTGGTTGGGTGTGGGGTGATGGGGGGTGAAAGGGGTTTGGGGGGGGATGGGGTGAGGGAATAGGTGGGGGGGGGATGGGTGAGGGGAAAAGGTGGGGGGTGAAAGGGTTTAAGGTAAATAAGCGAAAGTGGTCCCGTCCCTTTTGTCCCGTCCCGTGTGTGTTTTTTGTGTGGTTTTTTTGGGGTGTGTGTGGTGTGTGTGTTTTGTGTGTGTGTGTGTGTCGGGATAGGTTCCGCCCCCCGTGGCGCAAACACCTCATATGGCACTTTTTTTGGAAACCCGGGGGGACCAGGGGAAAGTTTTAAGCCCAATTATGAGATAAACCCATCACTTTTTTTTTTTTTTTTTGCAGCCTATTACGATAATTTGGGGAAAAAAAAAAATGGGTTTTCGAGAATTGAGGAAACCTTGATGTAGGGTGATTTGGGGAATGGTTTAGTGGAAAAGGGGGGGGTTTATGGGGGAATGGGGGGGTTTTTGGGGATGGGTGGTGAATGGGGGGGGGGTGGGTGGGGGTTTGGGGGGGTGGGTGATGGGTGAGGGAATAGGGGGGGGGGGATGGGGAAGGGAAATATAACAAAGTGTGTCTGTCTGTCTGTCTTGTTGTGTGGTGTGTGTGTGTGTGTGTGTGGTGTGTGTGTGTTTTTGTTTGGTTAAAAGGGTTTCCCCCCCCCGTGGCCCCCAATCACCTCATATGGCACTTTTTGGGAAACCCGGGGTTTACCAGGGGAAAGGTTTTTTAAACCCAATTTTGAATATTTCCCATCCTTTTTTTTTTTTTTAAACAGCCTATTAGCGATAAATTTTGAAAAAAAGTGGGGTTTCGAGAATTGAGGAAACCCTTTATGTAGGGGGATGGGTAATGGGTGAGTGAATGGGTGGGGTGATGGGTACTGGGTGTGGGGTGATGGGTTTGGGGAATGGGTGGGGGGTTGGGTTTTGGGGGTGATGGGTTTGGGTTGGGGGGAAAAGGGGGGGGTTTATGGTAAAGGGTGAGTTTAATGGGTGGTGGGGTTGGGGATGGGATGGGTGATGAATTGGGGGGGGGTTTATGGGGGAAAAAGGGGGGTGAAAGGGTGGGGGGTTTATGGGTAATGGGTGAGTGAAAGGGGGGGGGTAAAAACCTACTTTCTACATCCTGATTTCAGGAAAGTTTGGGGCTATCTGGAAAAGTCCGTGTTTTTGGGGGGCCCCAAGGCCCACCCCCAAACCCTCCGCAGGAGCTAGCAAAAAACCCGCCCGGGGGGTGGCTTTGCGGCCCAGTTTTATTTTATATATTTAATATTTTTATATCATATATATTATAATTTTTTTTTTTTATCTATAAAATTTTTTATATAATATATATTATATAAAATATAATATTAATATAATTTATATATATAAAAAGTTTAATAGTATATATATATTTTTTATATCTATTATATAAATATATATATATATTCTATATATTATATATATAATTATATATATTTATATTATATTATTATATATATATATATTATTCCCCTAATTTTATATATTTATATATTTTATATATTTTTTTTGTTTTATATGTATATATTTTTATATATAAAATAATATAATAATTTTTACTATATATATACCATATATATCTATATATTTATAATAATATATTTTAATATATATATATATAATATAAAATTTTATTATATTTTATATAAAATATAATATATATATATATATATATATTATATATATTAATATAAATATTTTATATATTATTTTATATTATACTAGTATTTTAAAATTAAAATTAAATATTATATATATAATATATTTATATTTTTATATATTTTAAAATTTTATACTTATATAATTTTATATCTATAAAAATTTTATATTTATATATATTATAATATATATAAAAAATTACGTTTTTTTTAATATTTTTAAAATATATAATAATTTTTAAATATATATATTTTTTAATATATATATTAAAAATAATTTTTATTTTAAAATACATATAAAGTAAAATATATATTTTTTTTATATAAATATATATAATGTATATATATTTTATATTTATAATATTTTTATATTTTATATTATAAATATATTTTAATTTTTAAAAAATATATATATATATTTTTATTTTTATTTTATTTTTATTTTATATATTTATAAAATTTTAATATAATATATTTTTAAAAGATATATATATAAAATTTTTATAATATATATAAAATATATATATATAATAATTTTATTATATATATAATTATATAATATATATTAATATTATATATTATTATAAAATTTTTATATATATATATATATATATATATTATTATATTATATATTATATTATATATATTTATAATATATTATATATATTTAATTTTAATATATAATATATTATACATTTTATATATCTATTATTTATATATATTATTTATATTATTATATATATATTTATATATATAAAATATAATACATATGTATGGCGACAAAACGAGGCCCCCCCCCCCCCCCCCGGACAATGTAACAGGTGATAATCTTTGATATATTAATTGTTATGAAGTGATTTGGTTTTTAAAGATCGGGGGCAATGCTTGATGTGTAGGATTCTAATAATTTAGTTCACTATAGAATTTGCCTTTGATGGGATACAAAAAGTCTTCATAGAAAAAGGGGTTTCTAGATCTTGAGTGTGAGCGGATTCCCGTTGCGAAGGTGAAGAATGGGTAACCATAGTGCAAGACCCCTTTTTTTCAGAGAACCTAAGGGTTTAAATTCTTGCCGTCTCCCCGTTATCACGTTCACTAAACATTTAAATTCGTAAATTATTTAAAGGATAAGAGCTTTGGTATAGGGTCTTTATATTTGAAATGGGTTCTTGTAAGGGTTTATAAAAAAATTTTTAAATTTTGAGTTAGGAAGGTTAACTTAAGAAAATCTTGATTTTTTTTTCAATGATTAACTAAATGGCCATAAAAGGAATTTTAAATATAATGTTGTCTAATGTAGGTTCGGGTTGGTTCGACTTTTCATTTAGGAATTTAGAATATTTTTTTCAAACAATTTGGGGGGTACCTTATTTTGAAAAAAAAATTTGTAAGAATTTAAATTCATTATCGAAGGCAAACCCAATTTTAAGAACTAAGCATTTGTATTAAAGGGCTTAAAAATATTGATTTTAAAAAGGTTGGGATGAATGAAAAATAATTAGTTCGTAAACCTGTGCAAATAGGTTTCTATAGACCGAGGTGGTAAGATAATTATTTTTACGGG
>JACEEZ010009012.1:47923-66951 GCA_016584305.1 Chionoecetes opilio
CATCACCCATCACCCCCAACCAATCACCACCCACCCATTCACTCACCCATCACCCCACACCCATTACCCATCATCCCACCCATTCATTCACCCATTACCCATCACCCTACATCAAGGTTTCCTCAATTCTCGCAACCCACATTTTTTTTCACAATTCTCGCTAATAGGCTGCTAAAAAAAAAGAGAAAAAAAGTGATCAGATCATCTCATAAGTGGGCTTAAAACCTTCCCCTGGTCGAGCTGGTTCCAAAACTGTGACATATGATGGGATTCCGCCACGGGGGGCGGCACCTATCGCGGACAGACAGACAGACAGACAGACAGACGCACTTTCGCTTTATATATATATATATATATATATATATATATATATAATATATATATATATATATATATATATGTATATATATGTATATTGTATTTTTACAGTAATAAACCCAGCAGTCTGGCTTCACGCCTGGTAAGTCAA
The DNA here is from genome assembly GCA_016584305.1 of Chionoecetes opilio. NCBI lineage: Eukaryota > Metazoa > Arthropoda > Malacostraca > Decapoda > Majidae > Chionoecetes > Chionoecetes opilio. The sequence goes on from JACEEZ010009012.1 coordinate 48,393, forward strand.
CAACGGTCCTAGCGCTTCGTGTCCTGGTGGAACGCCGACGTGAGTTTCGACAGGGGATGCTTGCAGCCTATGTTGATCTCAAGAAGGCGTTTGACTCAGTGCATCGTGAGTCACTCTGGTATCTTCTGCGACTTCGAGGGATTCCTGCAAGGACTATTGGTTTGATAACTGGTCTGTATTCTGGGACTGAGAGTGCTGTGAAGTGTGGGGCAGGTGTATCCAGCTTCTTTCCTGTGAATACAGGAGTGAGGCAAGGGTGCGTCCTTGCCCCATCACTTTTCAACGCTTGTATGGACTGGGTATTGGACAAGGTTGTAGATCAAAGTGATTGTGGAGCATCCGTCGGCAACACCAAGATCACTGATCTTGTTTTTGCCGATGATGCAGTAATCTTTGCGGAGTCGCTGGACGTCCTGGTGATGGCTCTCGAGGCGCTGCACGAGGAGACAAAGCCTTTGGGACTTGAGGTCTCCTGGCTCAAGACCAAGGTCCAGGTGTTTGGAGACTTACTAGATGAAGCAGTACAGTTTGTTCATGCGTGTGGCGACGACATTGAGATCTTGGAAAGTTTTACATACCTTGGTAGCGCAGTCCATAATGACGGCGGGTCACGTCAAGAAGCCTTACGGCGGATTGGCATAGCCCACGGTGTTATGGACTCGCTCAGCAGGAGTATTTGGCGTTGTCGGTACCTGTGCAGGTGGACAAAGATCCGGATCTTCAAGTCGCTTGGTGGTGGTGGTGATGGTGGTGGTGGTGGTGGTGATGGTCGTGGTGGTGGTGGTGGTGGTGGTGATGGTGGTGTGGTAGTGGTGTGGTGGTGGTGGTGGTGGTGGTGGTAATGGTGGTGGTGGTGGTGGTGATGATGGTGGTGGTGGTGGTGGTGGTGGTGGTGGTGGTGGTGGTGTGGTGGTGGTGGTGGTGTGGTGCTGGTGGTGGTAGTGGTAATGGTGGTGGTGGTGGTGGTGGTGGTGGTGGTGGTGATGGTGATGGTGGTGGTGGTGTAGTGGTGGTGGTGGTGTGGTGGTGGTGGTGGTGGTGGTGGTGGTGGTGGTGGTGGTGGTGGTGGTGGTGGTGGTGGTGTAGTTGGTGGTGGTGGTATCGGTGAGCGGCGACGCTCAGAGCCTCAGACACTGTTGTTGTGAAAACTACGAACACATTTTATTTCCTCTGCACTAATGCACTACTTTCGCCACTGCACTAATGTCGTCAGGCACAATATATTACGAATTTTAGCATAAATGCTAAAAGCTCGCTTCGCTCGCTTGGCCAATGAGTTAAGAGACGAAATATAACTTTCTGCGCCAAATTTCTTCCTTTGCGCCTATATATTTCTTGCCCACAACGGTCACAAGAAGAAGAAGAAGAAGAATTCGTGGAAACATTTTACAAGCCTATATGACAGCTGATTTCGGCTGAAATAGGTGTCCAAGCGAGTGTATAGAGTGTATCTGAGTGTGACTCAAAGGGTGTATAAACATTTTGTCCTGCTATTTTTGCATCAACTCGCTGTAACTCCACTAGTTTTCCTCGCATAAAATTTTCAATCGCTTTCAAAATCCCCACACTTTTCCGATTCTTTTGGTATGTAGCATGTACCAATAAAGAAGAAAGTAGGGGGTCAAAATGGCTAAGAAAGTAAAACTGCTGCAAACTGGTGCCCACCTCTATTTCTACAGTCTGTCTAACGCCAGTCTGGGTTCACGATTGGTAAGTCAACAACTGACCGTATCATAGTGCTTCGTTTCGTGGTGAAACGCCGACATGAGTTTCGCCAGGGGATGCTTGCAGCCCATGTTGATCTCAAGAAGGCGTTTGACTCATTGCATCATGAGTCACTCTGGGATCTTCTGAGACTTCGCGGGATTCCTGCAGGGACTATTGGTTTGCTGACTGGTCTGTACTCTGAGACTGAGAGTGCTGTGAAGTGTGAGGGAGGTGTATCCAGCTTCTTTCCTGTGAATACAGGAGTAAGGCAAGGGTGCGTCCTTGCCCCATCACTTTTTAACACTTGCATGGACTGGGTATTGGGCAAAGTTCTAGATCAAAGTGATTATGGAGCATCCTACGGCAACACCAAGATCACTGATCTTGCTTTTGCCGATGATGCAGTAATCTTTGCTGAGTCGCTGGAGCTCCAGATGATGGCTCTCCTCGAAGCGCTGCATGAGGAGGCAAAGCATTTGGGACTTGAGGTCTCCTGGCTCAAGACCAAGGTCCAGATGTTTGGAGACTTACTAGATGAAGCAGTACAGTCTGTTCATGCGTGTGGCGACGACATTGAGATCTTGGAAAGTTTTACATACCTTGGTAGCGCAGTCCATAATGACGGCGGGTCACGTCAAGAAGCCTTACGGCGGATTGGCATAGCCCACGGTGTTATGGACTCGCTCAGCGGGAGTATTTGGCGTTGTCGGTGACTGTGCAGGAAGACAAAGATCCGGATCTTCAAGTCGCTTGTGATCCCTGTCTTACTCTATGGTTGTGAGACATGGACACTAAATAGTGACTTGAAGAGACGAATCAATGCCTTTGGTAATAAGTGTCATTGCAGAATCATGGGTTAACGCTGGGATAATTACGTGTCAAATCAGCGATTGCACCGTGAGACTGAATCGAGGCCTATTACCTGCATAGTCCGTCAGCGCCAACTTCGGCTATATGGGCATGTGGCACGCTACCCTGAAACTGATCCTTCCCATCGGGTTGTATCTGTAGGAGACAATCCGGAGTGGAGGAGGCCCAGGGGGCGCCCACAAGGCTCGTCGCTGGGGCAAGTTGATGTTTCTTGTCGAGAGCTGCTTGGTATGGGAAAGGAGCCTGCATGGGAACTCGCGCGTGGTGACCCCCGGGAGTGGCGTCGTAGGGTGGGCGAGGCGACGCGCCCCCCGGCGTATGCCCCCAATAATTGATTGATTTATATATATATATATATATATATTATATATATATATATATATATATATATATATATATATAATATATATATATGTATATATATGTATATATATATATATATATATATATATATATATATATATATATATATATATATATATATATAACATGAAGTTTCAGGGTGACAGAGACACTCGGTATACTTGGGGTTGTTTATGCAACGTTTCGCCAAGGCACTTGGCATCATCAGGCTAAAAATAGTTAAAATTTAATATATTGTAATGCTAAAAAGCGAACATCTAAAAAATTAATTCTAAGAAAAATATTCCTATATTTTCTAAAATTACTAACTAATAAATAAAATATAATTTGTACTTAACGGACCTTGGTGTGTGTGCTGTCTGAGTTGGTAGAGGACTGAATGAACACTGGTTTTGTGGGTAACATTTCAGCTTGTGTGGGGCGATCGAGCCGAGAGTCGGGCAATCGAAACAGTGGTAATCATTTGAGTATATGTAGTTGTTGTGAAATGACTTGGTTATTAAGATCAGGGGACAAGTGCTTGATGTGTATAGCTTCTAATAATTTAGTGTCACTAGGGTAGTGTGCCTTGGATAGGATACTGAAGTCATTCATAGAAAAAGGGTGATCTAAATCATGTGAGTGTGAGCGGATTGCAGATTGCGAAGATGAAGAAATGGGTCGACCAGTACGTGCAGAAACACCTTTATGCTCAGAAAGCCTAAGGGTTAGATTCCTTGTCGTCTCGCCGACGTATCTAGCGTTACAGCTAGAACATTTGAATTCATAAATTATGTTAGAAATAAGGGCTTTAGGTATAGAGTCTTTATATTTGAAATGAGTTCTTAGGGTAAGAGAACTCATTTCAAATATAAAGACTCTATACCTAAAGCCCTTATTTCTAACATAATTTATGAATTCAAATGTTCTAGCTGTAACGCTAGATACGTCGGCGAGACGACAAGGAATCTAACCCTTAGGCTTTCTGAGCATAAAGGTGTTTCTGCACGTACTGGTCGACCCATTTCTTCATCTTCGCAATCTGCAATCCGCTCACACTCACATGATTTAGATCACCCTTTTTCTATGAATGACTTCAGTATCCTATCCAAGGCACACTACCCTAGTGACACTAAATTATTAGAAGCTATACACATCAAGCACTTGTCCCCTGATCTTAATAACCAAGTCATTTCACAACAACTACATATACTCAAATGATTACCACTGTTTCGATTGCCCGACTCTCGGTTCGATCGCCCCACACAAGCTGAAATGTCACCCACAAAACCAGTGTTCATTCAGTCCTCTACCAACTCAGACAGCACACACACCAAGGTCCGTTAAGTACAAATTATATTTTATTTATTAGTTAGTAATTTTAGAAAATATAGGAATATTTTATTGTTTCTTAGAATTAATTTTTTAGATGTTCGCTTTTTAGCATTACAATATATTAAATTTTAACTATTTTTAGCCTGATGATGCCAAGTGCCTTGGCGAAACGTTGCATAAACAACCCCAAGTATACCGAGTGTCTCTGTCACCCTGAAACTTCATGATGAATCTAACAAGAAAATCAACTATATATATATATATATATTAGTGATAGACCGAATATTTGCATTCGCATTCGCAATTGCGAATATTCGCATGATTTTTCGATATTTGCATTCGCATTCCCACTCCCACTCGTGGTTGTTGGCGAATATACGAATATTTTGCCCAAATCAATAAAGTTACATAAATAAATATAACAAGTGAACATAATATTACACAAACTAATGTATAAATATATAACTGGCTTAGCCGACCGTTAGTTAAAGAATGGGGTGAGGAGGTGTAGTTGTAGCCAAGGCAGGTAACCAAGGTAGTTTCCCTCGAACACTACCTCCATCCTCCACCTTTCACGCGCGAGTTCCCATGCAGGCTCCTTTCCCATACCAAGCAGCTCTCGACAAGAAACATCAACTTGCACCAGCCACGAGCCTTGTGGGCGCCTCCTTGGCCTCCTCCACGCCGGATTGTCTCATACAGATACAACCCGATGGGAAGGATCGGTTTCAGGGTAGCGTGCCACGTGCCCATATAGCCGAAGTTGGCGCTGACGGACTATGCAGGTAATAGGCCTCGATTCAGTCTCACGGTGCAATCGCTGATTTGACACGTAATCATCCCAGTGATACCCCATGATTCTGCGAAGACACTTATTACCAAAGGCATTGATTCGCCTCTTCAAGTCACTATTGAATGTCCATGTCTCACAACCATAGAGTAAGACAGGGATCACAAGCGACTTGAAGATCCGGATCTTTGTCCTCCTGCACAGGTACCGACAACGCCAAATACTCCCGCTGAGCGAGTCCATAACACCGTGGGCTATGCCAATCCGCCGTAAGACTTCTTGACGTGACCCGCCTTCATTATGGACTGCGCTACCAAGGTATGTAAAACTTTTCAAGATCTCAATGTCCTCGCCACACGCATGAACAGGCTCTACTGCTTCATCTAATAAGTCTCCAAACACCGGGACCTTGGTCTTGAGCCAGAAGACCTCAAGTCGCAAAGGCTTTGCCTCCTCGTGCAGCGCCTCGAGAGCCATCACCAGGACCTCCAGCGACTCAGCAAAGATTACTGCATCATCGGCAAAAACAAGATCAGTGATCTTGGTGTTGCCGACGGATGCTCCACAATCACTTTGATCTACAACTTTGTTCAATACCCAGTCCATACAAGCGTTGAAAAGTGATGGGGCAGGGACGCACCCTTGCCTCACTCCTGTATTCACAGGAAAGAAGCTGGATACACCTGCCCCACACTTCACAGCACTCTCAGTCCCAGAATACAGACCAGTTATCAAACCAATAGTCCCTGCAGGAATCCCTCGAAGTCGCAGTCGCATATATATATATACATATATATATATACATATATATATATATATATATATATATATATATATATATATATATATATATATATATATATATATATATATGTATATGTATATATAAGGTAATACATAAAGTCATGACTGAGTTTCACAAGAATAGGTGGATTTTCAGGTTTTCAGTGCATTGAAATGTTGTACTCCTACCCAATATTACCAAGCTACCAGATGATATTTACGAAAGCTAAGCCTACCATCGTGTTCATGATACGTTGCTGCATATCATGAACATAAAAAAATTACAGTAAGACTACACCAATATTAAGATAATTGAAGGAAAGTAAACTAGGAAATAGACGTCCACACTAAAGATGTGGAGCGTGTCCAAGCTCGCACAGGTTAAAGTCAACTTTTTAAATATCCTCACCTTAAAATACTTCTATTACAACCTGACCTAACGCAATCTAACCTTCACCATTGCCTTTTTTTATTTTCTTTACTTTTTACAAAGAAAAGAAAAGTGCTAAATAAATTGTTCATGAAAAAGTTCTAAAAAAGTTCTTTAAAAAAATGGTGTGGTGATGGCGGTGGTGGTGGTGGTGGTGTGGTGGTGGTGATGGTGGTTGTTGTGGTGATGGTGGTTGTTGTGGTGATGGTGGTGGTTGTGGTGATGGTGGTGATGGTGGTGGTGATGGTGGTGGTGGTGATGGTGGTGGTGTGGTGGTGGTGATGGTGATGGTAGTGGTGGTGGTGATGGTGGTGGTGGTGGTGGTGGTGGTGGTGGTGGTGGTGGTGATGGTCGTGGTGGTGGTGTGGTGGTGGTGGTGGTGGTGGTGGTGGTGATGGTGGTGGGGTGGTGGTGTGGTGGTGGTGGGTGGTGGTGGTGGTGGTGGTGGTAATGGTGGTTGGTGGTGGTGGTGGTGGTGGTGGTGGTGGTGGTGGTGTGGTGCTGGTGGTGGTGGTGGTAATGGTGGTGGTGGTGGTGGTGGTGGTGGTGGTGGTGGTGGTGTGGTGGTGATGGTGATGGTGATGGTGGTGGTGGTGTGGTGGTGGTGGTGGTGTGGTGGTGGTGGTCGTGTGGTGGTGGTGGTGGTGGTATCGGTGAGCGGCGACGCTCAGAGCCTCACACACTGTTGTTGTGAAGGCTACGAACACATTTTATTTCCACTGCACTAATGCACTACTTTCGCCACTGCACTAATGTCGTCAGGCACAATATATTACGAATTTTAGCATAAATGCTTAAAGCTCGCTTCGCTCGCTTGGCCAATGAGTTAAGAGACGAAATATAAATTTCTGCGCCAAATTTCTTCCTTTGCGCCTATATCTTTCTTGCCCACAACGGTCACAAGAAGAAGAAGAAGAAGAATTCGTGGAAACATTCTACAAGCCTATATGACAGCTGAGTTCGGCTGAAATAGGTGTCCAAGCGAGTGTATCGAGTGTATCTGAGTGTGACTCAAAGAGTGTATAAGCATTTTGTCCTGCTATTTTTGCATCAACTCGCTGTAACTCCATTAGTTTTCCTCGCATAAAATTTTCAATCGCTTTCAAAATCCCCACTCTTTTCCGATTCTTTTGGTATGTAGCATGTACCAATAAAGAAGAAAGTAGGGGGTCAAAATGGCTAAGAATGTAAAACTGCTGCAAACTGGTGCCCACCTCTATTTCTACAGTCCGTCTAACGCCAGTCTGGGTTCACGATTGGTAAGTCAACAACTGACCGTATCATAGTGCTTCGTTTCGTGGTGAAACGCCGACATGAGTTTCGCCAGGGGATGCTTGCAGCCCATGTTGAACTCAAGAAGGCGTTTGACTCATTGCATCATGAGTCACTCTGGGATCTTCTGAGACTTCGCGGGATTCCTGCAGGGACTATTGGTTTGCTGACTGGTCTGTACTCTGAGACTGAGAGTGCTGTGAAGTGTGAGGGAGGTGTATCCAGCTTCTTTCCTGTGAATACAGAAGTAAGGCAAGGGTGCGTCCTTGCCCCATCACTTTTTAACACTTGCATGGACTGGGTATTGGGCAAAGTTCTAGATCAAAGTGATTATGGAGCATCCTTCGGCAACACCAAGATCACTGATCTTGCTTTTGCCGATGATGCAGTAATCTTTGCTGAGTCGCTGGAGGTCCTGATGATGGCTCTCCTCGAAGCGCTGCATGAGGAGGCAAAGCATTTGGGACTTGTGGTCTCCTGGCTCAAGACCAAGGTCCAGATGTTTGGAGGCTTACTAGATAAAACAGTACAGTCTCTTCATGCGTGCGGCGAGGACATTGATATCTTGGAATCCTTTACATATCTTTGTAGCGGTGTCCATAATGATGGCGGGTCGGTGAAGAAGTATTACGGCGGATTGGCATAGCCCACGATGTTTTGGACTCGCTCAGCACGAGTATTTGGCGTTTTTGGTACTGTACCTGTGCAGGAGGACAAAGATCCGGTTCTTCAAGTCGCTTGTGATCCCTGTCTTACTCTATGGTTGTGAGACATGTACACTAAAAAGCAACTTGAAGAGGCGAATCGATGCCTTTGGTAATACATATCTTCGCAGAATCATGGGGTATCGATGGGATGAGTACGTGTCAAATCAGCGATTGCACCGTGTAGCTGAATCAAGGCCTATTACCTGCATAGTCCGTCAGCGCCAACTTCGGCTATATGTGCATGTAGCACGCTACCCTGAAAAGGGTAGGGAAGGATCGGTATCCTTCCCATCGGGTTGTATATGTAAGAGACAATCCGGCGTGGAGGAGGCAAAGGGGGCCAAGGTTTGTGGCTGTGGCAAGTTGATGCTTTTTGTTGAGCTTTCCTTGGTATGGAAAGGAAGCCTGCATGGGGATTCGCGCTTGGTGACCCCTGGGAGTGGCGTCGCAGGGTGGGCGAGGCGACGCCCCACCCGGCGTGTGCCCCCAATAAGTTATGTACTCTATGCTTTATAGGGACTGACAGCTTAGTGGCCTAATACACTTGTACATTTTGTCTGTCCTTAACCAGTCCTTTGAATATATGTAAAAAAAATCACGTTGATATTAATTATATAAATACTGAAATAGCATCATTAGAACCAGCTTAGGGATTATAGGAAATAAGGTCACATATAACATATACTTGTACCTACATAGCCGCAGTGACTAATAGATTTAAAAGTATGAAGTCTTACCTACGGCGTAGAGCAGGAACACCCCATAGAAATCCTTTAGCTGAAGTGGTCGCTGTGATGGAATTGACAGGGAAGAACCCACAGGACCGGTGCAATAAGTAGCGTTGCTCATGCCATCAGAGAACAGCTTGGCAAGGATACCTGATTCTCGAAGACCAAAGATTCTGTGGATATAATTGTGTTTATCCATGTATTAAGGGGAGCGTTTCCATTTATTTTTATTTTACGGTAAACAATATTTCGTGTTTGTGTTTCAGCGCTCTAGAGATCACTGAGGCTTTAAGGCACATTATGGTAAACTAAATTTTCTCGAAAATTCATCGAATTCGGATAAAATATGTGTTTATGTTTATTCATGTATTAACTAAATGAAATTATTATAATCAAATAAATGTATATCTAAATGACAGTAAGGGACTGAAACTATAATATTATCGAAATAACATATAATGTATTTATTGTTAATTCGTAGTTTAAATGAAACTTAAAACGAATAAATTAAACAAAAATGTATTTACATAATTATTAAATATTACGCTTCCTTTTCTGCCTCTGTTGCATGTATGGCTCATTCTATGTTGTTTGATATTGTTGTTTACATTCACTTTTTTTTTNATCGATTATTTTAAAATGATTATATATAGCGCCACTTTCATCATAACAAAAAAACCAAGATGTAAACAACAAATAATACGACCGGAAGTTAAGAGAGGAGAAGAGGAGGAAGGAATGTAGAAGTGAAAATGGGTAGAAGACAAGAAAAACAAAGCAATATAAGCAACAGAACATTGAGAACGAAAAATTTAAGAGAAGGAGAAGAGGAGTGAGGTGGAGGAAGGAATGCAAAGTAAAATGCATAGAAGACGAATAGAAACTAAACAACTCTTTTTTTTATAACTTGTCCCCTAAATAAACCAGTTCTCCTCACCAGTTACCACGCAAAAGAGAGAAAAAAAGAACCCAAGCAAGTATCTGAAGCTCGCACAAGCATAAGAGTCGAGGCTGGACACTCTAACCACAACAACGTCACCACAAACAAAGGAAGCACACACACGGAAGCAAAGCAACAAATATGCAACGAAAATACACAACAACTGACATCCTTCTTCCAGGCGCGCTTTGGGAATCCCGTCCAGACCATTTAATCTTTTTTTCAACGTTGCCTAACCATTTTGCAATTCTCCTAAAGGCTGTCCCTCTCCCCCGCCCTTACCCTCCCACCCCTAGGATGCTATATATTCGCAGGGACGTCGAGGAAGGACACATACAGGATCTAGATGCAACATGAAGCATGTGAGTGTTAACTGTTTTCTCCTTCCTTCCTAATCCTTTGTAAACAGACATTTTGAAACAATCACTCCTCCTCGCGATCGTATTTTCTAATGTTCCTATTTTTCAACATCAGGTCACACTAGCCATCGTCTTTGCCTCCCAACTATTTGCTCCTTCCTTCATAATCCTTTGCTACTGACAATTTGAAACACTCACACCCCTCCTTCCTTTATAATTCTTTGCTACTGAGTTTATGAAACACTCACACACTTCTCGCGATCGTAATTTCTAATGTTCCTATTTTTCATCCTCAGATTACAATAGCCATCGTCTTTGCCTCCCTGCTGGCCCTATGTGCGGCCCTCCCTGACTCTGAACCCCTGCCGGGCCCTGCCGCCCTCCCTGCCGCCCTGCCTCAACCCCATGACCAGTTTGGTGGCTTTGGCGGAGAAAGAGGAAGAGGCGGGCACGGGCGAGGCAGAGGGTTTGGTGGTGGTTTCGGGCGAGGACGAGGTAGATTTGGAGGTCGAAAAGACAGGTTTGGTGGAGGAGAGGAAGAGGTCGTTATGATGACCACCACGACGGGCATGGGTAAGGGCATGGCCATGGTCTCCCCACGCCATGTCTCTTTGGGCCACGGTGGTCTGCATTTCCTCATTCACAAGTAATCTCTAACATGACAATCTTTTTTTTTTTTACATCACAAATATTTTTACATTTACATCAATACATTCTTGATTTGTCTTGGATTTTTTTAAGGGGAGCGTCCACACCATTTCTTAATTACCGGTGGATTTTCATGATTTTATTTATGTATAAAGTATGCTAATGCTGAAATAACCATAGCTCATTTTCAAATCCATATCTCGATACATACTGCAAAAAAAAAAAAAAAAAGTTTTTTTAAAGAAATTCACTCTTAATAACTTTCTTATCCAATGACTTGCACTGATGCAAAAATTACCAAATATGCATTACAACATATCCAAACGAATTCCTCTTTTAGGAATTTTGAATTTCATTTCATAAGTGTTTTAGCATTTTTTATGTTTTTTTTGATCTCGTAAATGTATTTGCTATTATTTTGCACAATTTTTACCTGAATTGAAAAAACCGCAATATGAAAAATCACATCTTTATTCCTTTTTCCTATGATATATTGTTTATTAAATTCGGTACAATAGTGGCGAAGCTATTAAAGGAAAACTGGAAAAAGGTAAATTTTTCAGTAGAGAGGCGCGCGGTTTAAAAGCCGCGCGCCCTTTAAACCTCGAGGGTCAGTGAATCTAAGCAGATGCTGGTTTTGTTTGTTTACTCTCGCAGCCACGCTCTCTATCATTCTTGAAATGTTATATGACATAGCTGGTATCTGGTTCCCCCTTTTGCAAAAGGTACTAGTCACAAAAGGGTGCTAGCTGTCAGATGCGCATGGACAGTTTGGTGAGCTACAGCCAGCATTCTCTCTCTCTGAGCCACTTTATGCTTTGATGTCCTCGGCATGGTGGTGGAGGAGGTAGAGAGCGTAAGGTAGATCATCCTGCGCTGATAAATGGTAAATGGTTTGGAGGGAGCAGGAATGGTGGAAAGCCGAAGACGAAGCAGCGACACCCGCTTCTCCCTCTACTCCATCACTACTGAGGCCTTGAGACGACCCTCTGTCTCACAGAGAGGGACTGAGAGGAGCCAGTTTGCCTATACCAGTGAATATCATGGAAAAAAATGTTACGGATATTTTTCGGGGGGGAGGCGGGGGGGAGAAAATCAGTCATAACTCTTTCAATTTTTATGCTTTCTTTATAATACTTTGTCACAAGCTTACTCAAGTGTTCAACTACCTATGATAATGTTTTCGAACATTTCGATCATTTTCGGAAATATTAGTGTGACGCTCCCCTTAACTACCATTTTTTTTACATCACAAGGACTGGCCAAGAGCAAAAAATTAAGAGGTAACAAAAACCCCACTTAGTTTCCAGTTTCTAAGTGTAGCCCAACTCTTACTATTTTTCTATCTACCTACAGTTGTGAATCTCTATTTTGTAATAAATGAGGAAATATAACTCTTGTGTTTATTCCCAGCCTTTCATTCCTTCCAATAATACGGAATAACAGTAAAATAGCATCTGAAATACTCATTCCTCGATTACATTTTTTTCTACTCAGCAACAAGGAAGGAAAAAGAATGAAAATGACATCCTACTCTCATTATTTATATTATCTTACACACACACACACAGAACACACACACACACACACGACACATACACACACACACACACACACACACACAGTCCCACACACATCCGTTTAACCATGAGCAACAGTGACAGTCCTCTCAATATCATTACAGGGATATTATAAGAGATTCCATGTGAGTGACGCTGCCTAATTAGCCTTGAAAGTTGTTTATATTTGAGATTAGCGAGATTAGCTGAGTCGCAAATTCACAGTGGCCTCAATTTTTATGCCTAGTTATCATTTCTTCCTCATAACTTGGAGGTGAAATGAAGTGCAGCAAAGGAAATACAATGAACATAACATACAAGGCTGCACAGTAACTTTATTTAAACGTTAAGAATAAAGTAATAATGATGGTTGACCGAAAGAGTATAGGAAAGAAGAACGGATGAGAGAAAAGGGACAGAAATGATGGATGGATGTGAGAGAAAAGCCAAAATTAGAAGGATGTATGAAAGAAAAGCTTAGGAAATGAGGGATGAATGAGAAAAGCCCTAGAAAAAGCTTAGGAAATGAGGGATAGATAGGAGAAAAGCCCTAGAAAAAGCTTAGGAAATGAGGGATAGATAGGAGAAAAGCCCTAGAAAAGCTTAGAAATGAGGATAATAAAGATAAAGTTCGCCAGAGGTCCAGTGATTATATAATATATACACACACACACACACATACAGGGTTAGGGTACTCGGTAGTGTAGTGGTTACACGCTCGGTTCACAACCGAGAAGTCTCGGGTTCCATCCCCGGGCGGAGCGGAGACAGATGGGCTGTTTCCTTAAAACCCGAGCCCCTGTCCACCCAGCAGTGAATGGGTACCGGGTGTTACCGGGGTTGTAAAATCACCATGAAATCATCACCCGCCCCGGGGTGATGGTTTTCGGTCAACACTAAGCACTATAGACTATAGGAATATAACCTCAAAATTTACATGAGGGGTAACGTTGTTTGTTACAAGCTGTCACTGTTTTGTTACACGCTGTACAAGCTGCTAGGATTGAACCATGACACCTCCTGAGCTATATTAGCCTGGATGACACTTGATATTTTGATTTGGGACCTCACAGTGGGTTATTTTGTGAAGAGGCCCATCACGAAATATAGTTTTCTCGAAAATAAAAAAATGTCAAAAAAATTGCCCAAATACTGCAATTACAAACTTATTTTTGGTGTTAAAATGAGCAGAATAACAAGCCATTTGTAAAAATATTGGTTTGTGCATAATATGAGTATAGACTGGGAATATTAAAGAAAAAGGGCCAATCCCCGAATATCCGGATTTTCTCGAAAATACAAAAATGAAATAAATTACCAATAATGCATTTTACAACTTTTATTTTGGTGTCAAATAGCAAAATTTAACAACCCTTTGTACAATATTGCTTTATGCTATATAATATATAGACTAGGAATATTATATGAAAAGGGCAATCGCGAAATATCGGATTTTCTCGTAAATACAAAAATGTTAATAGAATTGACCATAATGCAGTACAAACTTATATTTGGTGTCAAAATGAGCAGAATAAAAAGTCATATTGTAAAATATTGGTTTATGCTGTAATAATGAGTAATTTAATTACTTATTACAAATATAACATACATCTAGTGAAAATTTAAGTAACGCAACAGTGAACGATGGACGAAAAAGGCGCATCATTGCATATATGCAAGTTTCCATGTACATGAAATGAATGAAAGAATGTCTTGTTTTAGGTCACTCAGAGTCCTTTTTCAATTGCCACACTGTACGGGTTGTGACACACTCCGTTATTACAGGTACATGCAGCTATCACTTCAAGTTTTTGGGCCCTACAAGAGCATCTGGAAGTTGTACAATTTTGCACTTGCAGCAGACTATGTCTGTGAACTCGTTTGGCAGAGGATCGTCCACACTGACGTGTGGGTGTAGTCTCCTCGTAGCATCCTCGTACCATCCACTTCCAATGGGCGACTGGGATTTCAGGGATTGGTACATCTGCCGGGAACCACACGTGAGCCTGGTGGTGTGCGCGTTTGATGTTTGTTTAAAACATTTTCGACTTGGTGGAAGCTTTTCTTCGTTTTTTGGTGCCCTTTTGAAACATGCGGTATCGCACATCTTTTATGTTAGTTTCGTCCGCAGCTGGTGAGTAACTGCGGCAGAAGAACTCTTCCACACTCCGTATGGTGGATTCTGACAGCGTGCCACGTCCGAGATCATCAAGCAATGCTCCGTATTCTGGAATACCTTCCATTTTCGTCTTTTTCCCCGTGTCCACTTGGTTGACTGACTGTGTCACATCCTGTAACCGCAGGGTACACCAGGATGTTACGCTGCATGGGCCGGTGTCAACTGTATGTCGGGGCACAGCCACAAAACGCCGTTCCTGCCTTGTGCCAGTTCTCATCCAGAGCTCTCCACTTAATTGTCCGCGAAGTGTGTGAGCAGTAACCAATACGTTGGGGGTCCCTGCACGCAGAGACTATGATCCGTTCGTATCCATCCATATAGACCGCCTTGGCATGGCAATTTTTAACGTGTATCGGCCTCCTTTGAATGATTTGCAGCTGTTCACATCAGACCCTGTGACGATGCTCCCTTTGGTTTCTTCCTCAAACCCACCTGCAGTGATCAACTCACAAATGGGTCGGCTCTTTTTTGCCTCCAACATCATTTGATTCGCTGAGAAACTTGTAAGATTTGCCTTGTTTCTGGTAAGTCCATGAACTGCTTCCAGTTGGCAGGGAGTGGAATCTCTCTGCTGTCGATCTTGGCGCCGGATAAATGTACTCGCCCCTCTCTCCTTCTCGGGTCCAAGACTTGATTGATGTGTTACGATATCGATCGAAAAACCCCATCAACTCTTGAGTAGTGCTCATTGAAATGACTGAACACTGATGCATTGAAGACATCAGCCAGATCTCCAAATGACTTTGCCCCCGTTGGTTTTCCAATGGCTTGTACCAATGCCTGAACCATCTATGATAAAACATGTCTTAAGCGAAGACTTTGGCAGGATCTCACAGTTTACCCCTCCCCCAAAATCTTCCCGAGCGCAACTTTATTTTGTAGGACTAGGCGTCCCGCCGTGTCTGCCAATGACAGTGGTACCGGTGTTAGTTCATGACTCAGAAGACTTTTAAGGTCTATATCACGTCCGGAGTCCTGTGCCACAAAAGCCGCTGGAACAGAAGCCTGTCTGCTTTGATGGTTTGACCCTTTTTTACTAGCATCCTTCCTCGTTTCTAGTGTGTACTTTGTCGTCAGTGTAGGACTTTTGTGACTGTTTCAATTTTACACGAAAGCCGACGTCCCTTTTTTGCAAATCCGTATTCCACAAATTCTTTGATCTTTGATTCTACATGGGTTTCAGGGTCAGTAAAGCGTTCTTGATGTTTTCAGGGCAAGATCCATTGTCATCAGACAGGTCAACTCGTCGCCTGCGTGCTCTCACTGTCAAATATTGTGAATCGTGATAACTTTTCCTGTAGCTTTTGAACATCTTCTCTGTCCCCTTTTTTCTTGCTGGACCGGATCTTTGTAGGAGACTACACCCCACGTCAGTGTGGACGATCCTCTGCCAAAAGAGTTCACAGACATAGTCTGTTGCAAGTGCAAAAATTGTGCAACTTCCAGATGCTCTTGTAGGGCCAAGAACTTGAAGTGCATAGCTGTATGTACCTGTAATAACGGAGTGTGTCACACACCTACAGTGTGGCAATTGAAACGGACTCTTGAGTGACTTAAACCCACATTCTTTCAGTCATTCTCGCAGTGATATTTCATGTACATATAAAATTGCATATATGCAATGATGCGGGCCTTTTTCGTCCATCGTTCAAATGTTGCGTTACTTAAAATTTTTTACTAGATGTATGTTTGTTTGTAATAAGTAAATTAAATCTACTCATTATAATAGCATAAACCAAAATTTTTACAGTATGGCTTGTTATTCTGCTCATTTTGCACCAAATATAAGTTTGTACCTGCATTATTGGTCATTCTGTTGACATTTTTTGTATTTTCGAGAAAATCCGATATTTCGCGATTGGCCCCTTTTCACATAATATTTTCCCAGTCTATACTCATTATTATAGCATAAACCAATTTTTTACAATATGGCTTGTTATTCTGCTCATTTTTACACCAAAAAAAGTTTGTCAAGCAGGTTTGAGGACCCCTTTTAGTACCACGTATAGGCCCACCAGGAGGCTACGCAGCAGAAAGGTGAAAGTTTAATTACAAGTGCATGACAGGGCGGCCGATTAAGGTGCCCCGAGTAACTGTAAGCAAGTCGGGACCCCCGGGGGGACAGGGAGGTCGCCCCCCCGGCAATGCCGGGGCATTTTACCAGCCTGGGGAGGCAAGCTCCCCGTATCTCGGGCGCGAGGGGCAAATGCCCCGGTTTTGTGTGCAAGTAAGTACAACCTGTGTACTGGAGATATGCCCAACCTGGCACCCTACAGGTAAGGGTGCCGGGGATTAGATGTCATACCACGTCAGCGACCGATTAGATAGAACCTTAGGCGGGTGGGGGGACCGCTAACAGGAGCATCACCCCCCGTTGAGCCCCCTTCACCCCCAAAGTTTCTTGGGGCTTAACATATTCAAAATAATTGATATGTTTTTAGTGTGCCAATGTATATTTGATCTATTAAAAGATTTATAAAATATGTAAGAATTACTGTGTAAATCGTAACTACGTAGTAACTAAGACAATAGTTTGTTTGATTGGCGGTGAAGTTTATGCGTACAAGTCCTGCCTTCTCCCTCTGCATTACCCTTCTCTCTCTCTCTCTCTCTCCTCTCTCTCTCTCCCCTCTCTCCCCCTTTCCCCTCTCTTCCTCTCTCTCTCTCCCCTCCCCTCTCCTCTCTCTCTTATTAATGCTTTCACATATTATTTATAGAATTATCTGTTTACGATGTGGCGACACACTGACAAAAACTTGCGACCAGTTTTGGGGTCGCGACCCCGTATTATAAAGAACCCTGGCATAGACCAGGTAGATATATATTATTTTTGAGCAATTACAGGAAAGGAAGAATGAATAGAACACAGCCAGTAAAAGTAAGAAGTGAAGGACAGATTGAGGCTACAAATTCCCCGGTATAGTCCCGAAAGGTTTATACTGTCATAAGGTTCAGTATACAGCGAATACCGTATAATCTGCTTGTGAGACGTGTGGGCAATAGAGCTTGGTATAGTCTGTTTTTAACGAGGGGAAAAATCCTGACCCTTGCTGCTTACTGACTGATATTTGATGCCAGGCGAAGAGAATACTACTTCTTCTTCTAAATTTCAGTTGTATTTTATCATAGTAATCATATTGTCAGGTTTAAATACAGGCATAATTTTTAAACATGAGACCTTTTAAGATAGAATGGAATTTTCGCCTCGTTAGAAAAATTAGACTATAGTAAGATGTAGATGTGGGTGAACAAGCGCACCCTCAACATAGTAACAATACATATACTTCTCTTAAATAAAACACAGTATATATAAATACATAATGATTCCAATGTCGGCACGAAAAGGCATCCCCTCATTTTAACGCATTTACGTGACGAAAAAAGCCTCATTATTACCCCACGAGGCTGTAGAGTATTAAAGCAAATATATGACGTGACCTCCAGTGGCTTGGGGGCGGGGCGTTATGCAGGTTATTCCTGTCATAATAAATCATATTTACCCTTCACCCCTCCGCCTCTCCCTCTCTCTCTCTCATTATTCCTTTTTTATTTATACTAGGTAACATAGTATACAGAGAAGTTACATCCAACTTATATTAGATTCAGTGTTTTTGGGGCCGAGACTGGCTATATCTCGAGACCAGTTTGATGTGGTCGTGGTCTTGGTCTTGGTCTCGTTTTGATGTGGTCTTTGGGCTTGATCTTGGTCTCGAAGCTTCTGGGCTCGGAGTTTGGCTCGAGACCATGGGCGAGACCAGGGTTAAAAAGTGGCATCGCGGCGTGGGGAAGGTTGAAATTTATTATCATGCACGGAGAAAAATCATGGCTGTTTCGATTCACGGCGCGCCATACAGCGTTGTACTGTCTATAATACTGCCTGACGAGTCTAACGGTATGATGCATGAGCTGG
>JACEEZ010009013.1:0-18048 GCA_016584305.1 Chionoecetes opilio
AAAATATATATTTTTTTATAAAAATTTTAAAAAAAGTATAATATAAGCAAAATGATTTTATATAAGTAAATATGAGTAAAGTTTTATAGTTCAATTACACCGTAGAAGCAATATTAACGCAAACACGGCTGCCTCCCGGGCGGTAGCGTACAGAGGAGCGCAGTAGCGGGGAGTGGTTGGTGCTCAGTCGGGAGTAAATACAATTTCGATAAATTGAACGCTGGCGAGTTTGGATAGCTTCAACCGTGTCAACAAAGGGATGTTTGACCCCAAAACCCCTTCAAAAGGATTCAACGACATGGGACCAAGCCGTTTACCACCTACGATTTTTTTGCGATTTTTTTAGCTCTCGCATCAAAATTGAATTTACATTTTAGGTACCCAAAAAGACGGGGTATGCTATAGTATTTTGTGGGTGGGCAGGATCCTTGATCTGTGCTGCCTTTTTGCCCACTCTTAGATGATCAGCAAGACTAGCTCATAGATACCTGCGCCTAGGCCAAAGGTTCTCTGGTATTTAAACGTCTGGAAAAACATAATATGCTTGAACGTTCTCTTGGTTTAAGCCCTTTGGAGGCCAATTATCACGTTCCAGAGGGAAACCGGGGCCCTTACGAGAACACCACAAACTATTTAACCGGAATTTTGAAAGAGGGGAAAAAAACGAACACACATATCTAATCGATGCCCAACCCCACCCCAAGCTTACGTTTATCGCTTGCCTTCCCCGCTAGGAGCCCGTTTACCCTTTACCCTCCCAAAAAAATCGGTTCAGTGGGGCCCGTAGGCTAAAAGGCTACGAGTTAAAGACCCACTAGGCTGTTAACCTTGAATTTTGACATTGTGCGGTTTCTCTTAGCGAGCGGTTAACTTAAAGAGGTGGAAGAAAAACCAACGCATTTTTGAGAATTTTTTTATTTCGGGAAGCGTACAGTGAATCATATACCCTAACCCCCTACTAAACTACCCCCTACCCCAAAAAGGGGACAAAAACGGCCAAGCTGACCTACCATAACTAACCTAAACTTTTTAATAGAAGCCTTATTTGCCACCCCACGAGTGATAAGCACTGCCACAGACGGCCAGTGGGGCAAGAATATAAACCCCTTGAACCAAAAGGAATTCCCCCTTTGTTTAATTTCATACACGAGTATATTGAAATTTACTCACTACACAAATTATCGCATTAAAAAAACTATCAGTAGTATAAACACATCTTACCTCTTAAAGAGGGTTTGTCTGCTCACAGCAGTGGTGAAAAACTATAATGGAGTGATACCTCAAGAAAATGACAACACATACGTCGATTCCCCTGCGGTACTTTCCCCCTGCGCTTCTTTTCGGAACTTTTTCTCCCCAGCTAAACGCTGTTCGAAAGACTCACGAGAGGAAAATGCTTGTTTGATCAATTTAGCCAGTCAACTTAAGGTTTAATTCACCAAATTGCAAAAGAAAAAAAACCAACAATTGGGGTTGGTTATCACTATTAAAAAACCCCCAAATAAACGAAGTATTGGAACAGTGTTTTTTTTGCATTCAAAAATATTCACAGTTAGGGCCCTGGACATTGGAACACATAGAAAAGTACAATACTTGCTATAATCGTAGCTAAGAAAAAAATTGTTGAATTGCTGATGTTTTACAGTTTTCCTTAATGGGAGGGAAAAAGTTGATGTTTTCATTTGTTAATCACTAGTACCTGAATAGGCCCCCCCCGCCCATTGACCTTAATGTCACCCCGTTTCTACCTCATTGAATGTTTTTGGCCCTTTTTGCTGAATAAAATCTGCCAACTCAGAGACAGGAATACAGGAAAATCATTGACCTAAAAATATCGTAGGCAAAGGTTTACAAAGACGCTCAATTTTACCCATACCATGAAAAATTGAGACCGACGTTCAGACCTATTTTTGCCCAGTTGTCCTCACTACGGGGTTTCATTCTCATCGCATTTTTACACCCCTTCCCATCCCTTTCTCACACACACTCTGCAGTCCCCACATGCAGTAGTGCATGGAAACCCCCCTTTTTGCACCCACATGATGGTGCTGCCCAGCCTGCACGGAAAGGACAAACCCAGTAGCTTTTGGGGTACAATTTTCTGACTAGTTTTGAATGGTATCATTCGCCTGTCAACTATTTTCCAACCCCACTCATGGGCCCCCAGTTACTCCTTTCCAGCTTGAACCGTGATAACACGGTAACTTGGTACTGTGCGGTGCTGGTCGGTGGTAAATTTTTTAGGGGGACTGCCTTTTTTAATTGTTTCCCCATTTAAAGGGAAAAACGTCACTATCTCAGCTATCACGATAGGGTCACATATTCAGAAAACTTCAGGCAGGGGGAAACAATAACTATGTCAGCACCCCCCCATCTGCAGGGTGAACTACAAAACCCTGATTTCTTCAGGGTATACCCAGCAGTTAAGAATTCTGTTTGTTGGTTTGCGGCCCAAAGAAGTATCTTTTCTTCATTTGGATTTGATACCCGGGACACATGGAATATCTAATATTCCCGTTTCCTGTTCTTCGAATTGGGTGTATCCTTTGGCGCTGGTCCCCCGTCATCCCCGTAAAAGACAAGACGGGTTTTTTTCCGCTTTACGTATGCTGCAATCTTGACAGGGCTCATATGTTCTCCATTCCTGCAAATGATCCTATGTAGAAACGCGCCTTCGCGAGACATGGAAATTTTGGCTAGATTTGAGTTCCTTTTGCTCTTTATCAGAGATCTGGGTGCTAATTTCCCAAATGGTTTTTGCCAGCGTAACTTATTGCCTTCAAGAGGAGTCCTTCTAAAAAAAGAGCTGAGGGAACCCACCACTTCATAAAAAAAGCCTCATTGAGTTTGTCCTTGTGCTACCAATAAAACCACCCCTTGGAATAGTAGTTGGGGGTTTAAATGCACGTTATCATACAATCTTGACTATTGACTTGGATTCCATAGTAACTGCTCTACTTTTTCCGAACGTGTAGTTGCAAACCTGTTCCACCATCCACCCAGAATGCTCCCCCCAAATTTTTTCGCCGAGTACTTTCACATTCTCTGCTGCAAGTACCCCAGTCACAGTTTCCCTCAGACCAATTTTTCCTTGAATGGTCTCCTATCTTGGGGGAAATTCAATCAGTTTGTTACATCAGCAGAATCCTTCTTCTAGGGGCTTTGGACGATTTTAGGGTTTTCATACTACAAAGAAATTTGGGAAAGGGCCGCATGTTGGGGTCATTTTGACACACCGGACGGAATGCCCAAATTTTCCCTTAGGTTTTGTCAATCTGCGTCCTCTGGCAACCCCCCCTGTTTTTTTGAGGCTTCTCATTGGGACCTTTTCTACGACTAGGTCAGGGGACAACCCCCCCCAGAACGTCAGATTTTGAACATGAATCCATCTTTGAATTATTGAAAGGTCCCTCATTTCTGGTCTCGAGGTGAAATCTTTTTTGCAAGTAGATAGGCAAGTTTGTGACAGCTGTGTCCTGAAGCTGCAAGGGAGGTAACATTCCTCTTTCTTCAAAATGTGAGCCCAGGGCCCAGTCCTTTTTGATCGCAGAAAAATTTCGAATGAGTCAAGCATCAGATGACACCCTTCCCCCAAACTGACACGTGTTCTTTTTCTTTGGGTGTTTTTTCGGTCGCTTTGGAAATCAAAAAACTTGATTTCATTTAGTGTTGGTTTCGATTTTAACCTTGACATGGTATTCCCCCGAAATCGTTGACGAGATCTTGCAAGTCTGCATGATGTCTGGGGGCGTCCCTTTTTATCTGTATCAGCTGATTTTCCCCAGCTTTATCACATCAGTGTTCCCCTGCCTTTTGAAACCCTCTGTGACCACGATGGCAGGGGTCCCCTCGTCCAATTTCCCGATTGCCTATTATCCCGGGCTCTAGAGGTACCATGGAAAGGGAGCTTGAAGCAGTATGAAGCCAAATGAAACTGCCCGTAGGATTTCATGGGGGGCAGATCCACAAAAAATTCCTCAAAGTCCTGGCAATAGGGTTTACCCCCTCATGATTGGGGGACAGTGTTGTTGGGAAACATTTTTCCAGGGTTTCCTTCAATAAACCCCCCATCAGATGACCAATGCAGCCCCAAATAGTCATGAGCGTGTGGAAACCTTGAGTCTCAGTATAATTTATTGGAATGGATTTCCCTTTCCCCCTCGTTTTTCCCGGAGGTAGAGCCTTCCACCAGAGGGTTTATCAAAGGTGATCACGGAGTAAAATCATAACGACTGGAATGCTCAAGCACAAAACACAAAGTGGAGTTATGCATCAAGTCTCCGAGTCCCTGTCAAGCAATCATTGGCAATAACCTTACGATGATACACCAGGATGGTCTCCTTTTTAAGACTAGGTGCATAACCGACCCGCCCGTTTCTGTGGTCTGACTGGAAAGGTTTTTTTCCACAACAGATCCACATGGGGCCCGTTCCTTTGGACTTATCCCAATAAACAGGATTTTCCCGTATCGAGCTTTTTTTATTCAATTTGTTGGGGCCCCATAGTGCAATATCAATCTTCCAAAAAGGGGTATATCACTTTCATTTACAGTTATCGTCTTTAGAGCGCTTTTTAAACCCTTTTGGGGGAAAGTTGGCAGTACTGCAAAAGCCTGTTATATAATGTTTAGAGATAAAAAAAAGAAAAATGTGAGTGCAATGGCACACCCAGGGCCAACTGCAATAGGGCTTAAAAACTCGGAAAGTTTCCCGCATTTTTGGGTTGTCCAATTGAAAGACAACTTTTAGAGACTTGGAACTTGTCGTTCCCACCGAAAAACAGTCCAAAAAGTTGAAAAAAGTTGGGCAAGAATGCAAAGTCTATCAGCAGAAAACATTTAATGGAGGTGGGTAAAGTCCTTGTTTGACCTACTGTCTTTATTCAGTCTTTTCCCGTTTTGCCGCTGTCCGATCAAAACCCAAGTTTTTTTTGCCTCAGTATCAGAAGTTTTTGGGTTGACTAAAAAAATCACTGATAATTGAAGCAGCCTAATGTCGAAAATGGCGAGTTTTTTTTTCCCATGATCTCGGGATGACAATTTTGTTCCAAAATTTTTGAGTTTTCTTTAGGGTGCGTTTTTCCATAGGTCACTCTCAGAATTTGTAGAAATTGGCCTTTTTGAAAGAGATCTTGAACAGTGGTCAGTTTTTTATCATTCGCTTCAAGGTTGTCAAACACTTTTAAAAAAGCCCGCCCCTTCGCTAGCAATGGGCCCAGCCTTCCCTTTTCTGGGGGATTGAGCAGCATTACTTTGAAAACATTTAGGGACTTTTTTTTGTTTTAAATTCACATTTTCAAGATGATGATACATAGCATGGGAGCAGTAGATCTTTGGGCAAAGTTTATTCTTTACAACATAGTTTTCCCATTCATCATTACGTTTTTCCGAATTCTTCTAACAGTATCCTAAAAGTCGAAGGTGCGGCAGGACGAGGACAGATCTTTTCTGCCCTCCTAGGTATGGTCACCCTTTCCCAGAACAAACAGTGATCTTGATAACTAATTTTTTGGGTAGTTGAGCGGAGACTAAAAGTCTGTCAGCTGATGAGATACGTTTAAGTCTGCCCCCATCTCTGTTGTAGTCTCTTCGGCACTTTTTATGCACCGCTCACCTGGCACGACCTGCACATTTTTCATCGGTCCCCACTAGCAATTCTTCACAACCTTTCTCGTCGCGTCAACCGGGGTTAGTAGATAGGGTCAGTACAGAAAACACACTCAGCCATACCCGCTCTTTAAAAAAAGGGAAGGTCAAAATCCCTTTTCACAAACCCTATTTTGCATGAATAAAAAAATATAGGAAGTGGCCCTAAATATGACTCCATCCCTTCGAAATCATGTTTTTTCGAAAGATTTCCTATGAAAACATAGGGTAGGGACCCCAAATTTTGATTTTATGTGAAAATTGCGCGAGTTGCGTCAGAGTAGCAGGAAAAAAAATGCTATAATAACAATTTAGCATGTTTGCAACCAAATTTTGCAGTTCCAAATTTGGAATAAGGGGATTTTTTTTTTATTTTTTTAACTCCTCAGTTCACCAACTATAACGGGTTTTTGTTCTTTTGCAATTTGGACGGATTTGGCCCAAATTGCGCCAGAATTTACTAGAATAATTGGGTCATTACAAAATGACCAAAAGGTAAATAACACTTAAGTAGACTGATCACCGCACGAACATCCTCGAATCCCAGGGGGTAGACCCTTAATAAGAACATAGGAAATAAGGAAAATAAGGAAGCTACAAGAGGCCGCGAGACTTACATTTGGTATTTCCTGTGTGACGGGAAGGGTTTAATCAACCTGAAATTTGTTGATATAGAACAAAAGAAAAAACCATTTTATCCCTTTTTTTTAAACCTTTGGGGCTTTATGGCTTTGGGGGAAATTTTGAAAAAGGGGGGCCTTAAAAAAAAAATGTTTTGGGAAAAGGGCCCCAATGCCCCATTTAAAATGTTCCGTACGGGGATAGTTTCACCCATACATTCCCCCTTTTGTTTAACCGGGCTTTTAAATTAAGGTCAAAAAAAACCCCAGCGGAAACGGGCCTTTTTAAAATTAAAAATTTTTCCCCTTTTCCCCCCCTTAAAACCTCGACCCATAAGGAAGACCCCAAATTTCAACCCCCAAAATTTTTGAACGTGGCTCCAACCAAATTACATAAAGCTCCGTGGTTGCTTGGGGGAAGGGGTAAGCCTTAACCCCCCCAAAAACCAGCCATAAACTAAGATTTAAAGAAGGGGCCCAAAAACCCCCATCCAAATCAAAAAATAAAAATTTAAACAAGCCCCCTGCCTCCATTCCCCCCCCTATAAGGGTGTTGTAAAACCATTTCCGTTGTAAAACCCCAACTTAATTAGTGGAAAGGCGGAAATAAATGGGGGAAAATGCCGGAAAAAAAGCCCCAAAATTTTTTTTTCCCAGGCACTCAAAAGGCTTTTAGCTATGTTTTGAGGGGGGAGAAAAAATGAAATCCCATAAACTCAGTGGCAAATAAGGACGTTTCTTCTTTTATTTTGACTTTTTCCCGCATGTTGGAAAAAAAGGGTGGTAAAGGGGTTTTTTTTAAACAGAAAAAAGTCATAAGGAAAAAATTTTTATTGGGATGCAATTTATCTTATTATTTTATTTAATAACTCCAGAAAAAAAATTTTCCCAATAGGCTGTAAAAAAAAACAAAAATTAAAATATTTATTCAAATTTAAAAAACTCCCCGGCGGACATCGGAAATCCCCTGTATTTTATTAGCAGAACACAAATTTAAAACATACCCTTGAAATTCAAAAATGACAGTGGTTAATTTTTACTGAGGGGGTGAATTATGAAAAATAAGAAACAAAAGGGTCATTATACAAAATCAGTTTTTCCTTTGGACAAGCTGCGGGGGAACCCAATGTCTTTGTTAAGCCCCCAGTATCACAATGCAGGTATGTTTTCAAAATTGAATTTAGGTGCTACTTCTAAAATTTGCACCCGAAACAGTTCGGGCATTTCCAGTGGCTTTCTTGCAGGAACATCCCCCGCCAAAAACCTGCAGCACTTTTGCAGGCACACTTCAAAAGGGTTAAATTACACCCTTTTTGCTGCCGCAGGCTGCAAAGCTCCAGACAGGAACCCGGGAAATTTGTTTCTGCATCCAGTGTCCAACCGCAGCCTTCAGAAAGTTTGGGTTCTTTGGGGGGGGCCCTGGTGACGGGGTTGTCCAGATCCCGCATGGTAAAATGCACGCTTGGTGTGTCCGCAGGGCCTTTTGATTTGGGGGGAATTTTCCCTCCACTTTCTTTTTTTTTTCGGGGCAAAACCATTCCTTTTTGCTTCATTCACCGCCCCCCCAGGGGGCTGGTCTTGTCATATAAAGGGACTGGGGAAACTTTCCAAAGGCATCTGGAACTCCTGGCAACCCACGGGGGGATTTTGTGCATGTGGATGTTTTACGATGAAGTTAAAGGCATCTGTAAATTTCCCCCGGTATAGGCCCCCCCCAGTTTCCCCAAAAACCGATTTTTTCCCCCTTTCCAAAGAAAGAAGAAGTCGTTTTCACACCTGTGAAGCTGGGGAAACACTGGTAGCGCTGGGAAACTTTCTTTGCCCAGAGTAAAAAGATGGCATTGAGGGGTAGGAAAAGGAAATTTTGCAAATGCCGAAAGGGGACCCAGATGTCAGCCGATGGATACTTGCCCGGCTAGAAAGTGATTTCTTTCCCCATGAGGATGACAAGAACCCCAGTATCCCGGTGCTACCCAAGGGGGGGTGTGGGAACCCCCTCTCAGGGGGAAACTTGTAGATGGACCACAATTTTTGTGTCGCCTCTTCGTGGTCACATGGGGGGCATCGAAATGGGGCAGTGCCACTGCAGACTAAGAGGCTCCCGATTTCCCCCCAAAAACCTCTTTTCCCTCTGGGGAAGGGGAGTGGATACAATTTTTCTTTTGGGTGGAAAATGGGAAAAGTTCTACCTTTTTTGGGGGCACCAGGAAATCGGGCCCAAATTTCCTTTGGGAAACCCTTTGGGCTGGCCTGCCCCCTTCCTTGGACACCTTTTCCCCCTTTTTCTCTGGTTTATTCTTTTATATGTGTCCCGGTTTCCTGTCCCCTACCCCCCCTTTTTACTCTCCTTTAGAGGTTTCCAGTTGCCCTCAGATTTGGGGGAAAAAAAACACCCACTTGCAAAATCGTCAAAAGTAGTTTATGCCCGGGCCCCTGGGAGGAGGGTGTCCCCCAGCAGCCACCATTTGAGCACTCTAACATCCAAAAAGAGCCAGGGGTTTTCTTGCGTCTTTTTGGGCCAGAATGTTTGGGGGGATCGGACTTTTTCCCCTTTTCGCAGCTTCCCCCTTTCAGCAAAGAAGGAGGGTATGGGTGATTTCATGTGAAAAAAGGGCCAGGTCCCCATACGGTGCTTTGGTTTACTATTTGAAAGGGAAAAGAGGGCCAAATCCCTCCTTCAGCCCTAAAACCCCTTTTCCCAACCCGCTTACTCTTTTCTTTTGGGGTTGGCGATCTGAAAAAGGGGGAATTTTTTTTTCTTAATTTGGGGAGGGGGGAGGTGTTTGCATCTGTCAACACTGAATTCGACACAAAACAAAACAGTTAGCAGACATTGTTTCATCCCTTTAAATAAGTACCCTGTACAAGTAATTTGGGCATACAAAGTAAGCCTAAAAATTTATTGTAATAGAACGGTTGTCCTGGTAAAAAATTTTAAAAAATGTGATCTTGAAGATAAGAAGGGGTGAAAAAAAATAACAAAATAGTGGGTGTATTTAAAATTTTTTCGGAATATTTTTTTTGCCATTAAAGGCGAATCTTTTATTTCATCAAAATTTTCTAAGGGGAAAATTAAACCGTTTCACAAAAAAAGGTTCTAGAGGTTTGGGGTAATTTGGGCGTTTGTTCCCCTCTCAAAATCATAGCTAGGACCCCGTAGAAAGCCTTTTAACCAAAAAATTTTGGGCTTTTACCGGCATGTCCCCCTTTCCCCTTGAAATCTGGTCCTTTGCGGCCCCGGGCTAATAGCCTTAAAACCGCAAAAAAAAGAGTTCCAAATTCATGACGATTTTCACTCCAGGCAAAAAAAGTTGCAGAATTTAGGGCGGGGAAAATTTTGGGGTCAGCCCCAGAAAATGTTAAATGGGAAATTGTTGGGCTCGGTTAAGAAATGGCAAAGATGGAATTAAGTTTTTAGGAGTTTTTTCTCCTTCCCCCATAAACGCCAAAAAAAAAAATCACCATTTTCAAGAGGGGCACTTACCCTCTCCCCTAACCCATTTTTATCCCGGATAAACCTTCCCGTTACCCCCACTTTCCCCCTTTTTAACGTGACACCCATGCCCTGGGAGTGTGCTCCCCTTTGTTGTATTTTTTTAGTATTTTTGGGATTTTCCCCAACATATCCCAAAGGGTGTCATAATAAAAAAATTCCCTCTCACACCGGAGCCAACCAAAATTGTGAGTTAAAAGGGCCCACACTTCCTAAAAATTTCAAATTTGAAAATTCCAACCTAATTGTTTTAGATTTATGTACGAAACTATTAAATGGGTTCCTCCCAGAGATAAGGGATTTTTTGTCTTTTTCCCCCCAAAAACCCCCGGCCCTTTTCATGTCACATACTATCGGGCCCTTTTATTTTCAACATCCCCCTTTAAAAAAAAATCCCTCAACCCTTTCCCTTAAAAAAATTGAACAATTTTATTGCAAAAGCTCCTTAAACACACTTTCCATCGCTCTAATGTTTTTCAAGCCAAAATTAATTTTAATTTGTTAACCCTGCCTGACACACACCCTATCCACCCTGCCTCGCCTCTATCCCAAAATCAAGTGCGACAAAATCTATTTGGGAATTTTTAGGACCCACCCCGCGATTTTTTTCTCTTTTTTTGCCGAAAATTTCAATAAACTGATCCCCCTCCCCCTCATGTCGTTATGGATATCCATAATTTATCCTGCTGTTTTGCTCGTGTCATATTATTAAGCTGAAACCATACAATTAGACGACAATCAACCAAAACAGATTACTCATTGGTATCTCGTACGCGGTTTGGGTGCGTATCACCTCGTGTTCTCGGTGCATCTGTGTTTCTCGATCCATCTGCCATTATTATACCTGTATTCCAAGTTGTTTAATGGAATTGTTACCAGTTTATTATGCGATTTACTCTTGTTTGTTGTTCGACCAGGAAATGATACACAATTTGTTATAGATAATTATATTTTTTGAGTGTCCTGGCCGTGATAGAGTAAAGTCACGGCGCCCCTGTCGAGCTTTGGTTGGAGGAAGGATATGTAGGGTGACCGTGTCTTTCCTTTTTAATCACCGTACAGCAAGGTGGCTAAGACGCCCTGTGCTAGGGTTCGAATCCGACCAGGCACTGATACACATTGATAGGTAAGTTAATAATGTGCAGTTTAGGGAAAGTGATCAAGTGCTGAGTTAAAATAGTCCCCACTAGCCTGCTTAATGGTGGCCGCTTGAGTGAGAGGGTTGGCTAGACATGCTGGAGGGGAAATTTGATATGTATTACCAACTTTATACTTCGAGAAACTCGGGGAATGAAGTAACACTTAACCATGAAGGCAAATCAGACTTTTCCCCTATATATAATTGTAAAAAATGAATATCGATGGCTTGAGGAAGAATCTGAAGTGTTTGTCTATGTGATTGAGGCAAGACTGAACATAATAGACAGTGTTAATGAGGTCACCGAGAACCTAGAATCATTTTTTCCAGCCATGACGCTTTCCTGGAATATACATCCTCCACCACACATGTTGAGCGCGAGTAAAATTTGCGACTAGTTTGATATAAAAAAAATATGAAAATCACAAACACTTTTTCCTTTATCATGCTTTCTACTTTTCTTCTTATTTCAACATCTTTCTTATCAATATGATAAGAAAGATATCTTATCAATATGAATCAATATCAAGATTATCAGTGCAAGGGATGAAATAGTTAAGATGCTGAGTAAGTCTTGCCTGAGGAAGATGGACATAATGGGGAATGAGTAGAAAGTCTTGTGCAAGCGAGGCCGAGGGAGGGGGGGAGGCATTTCAGTTAGCAAGTTCAGAAGAGCAGTGAGCATGAAAATAATGGTAGAAGATAGCAAAAGAAGCAACATTGCAGCGGTGATTTAAATTTTGAAGACAGTCAGTCAGAGGAGGGGAGTTGATGAGACGAAAAGCTTTTGACTCAACCCTGTTTAGGAGAGCTGTATGAGTGGATTCCCCACAAACATGTGAGACATACTCCATACATGGGCGGATAAGGCTCCTGTACAGAGCAAGCAACTGGGGGGCAGAACAAATTGGACCGGGCGCCATAGGACACTAAACTTCTTAGAAGCTGTTTCAGCAAGAGATGAGATGTAAAATTTCCAGTTCAGATTTTTAGTAAAGGATATTTCCAAGTATAGTCTATTGTAGAAGAGGGAGACAGTTTTTGCATATTTTTTGAGTTTTTATAATCGACTAGTGTTGAGTGGTTGTTGTATTTTCTTTTCTTATATCTATATTGTCTTTATCCGTTCTAGACTCCCGTAACTAAAAGTGTGATGAAAACTAATTTAGATTTCT
This sequence comes from Chionoecetes opilio, assembly GCA_016584305.1. Classification (NCBI taxonomy): domain Eukaryota; kingdom Metazoa; phylum Arthropoda; class Malacostraca; order Decapoda; family Majidae; genus Chionoecetes; species Chionoecetes opilio. The sequence goes on from JACEEZ010009013.1 coordinate 12,071, forward strand.
TGGTATACGTTTGATAACATCCATTAGATTATGTAAGAGTACTAAGTGGATTTTCTAAAAGGTGACGCGGCTGTTATATTCTTGGAAGGCAGGATTGAGGTAACGCTTGTTGTTATATTTTTGGAGGGAGGGAGTGAGGGAAGCCCAGGTGGCGGGGACGCAAGAACCCATGAAGCCCGGGTGCTCAAGGTCGCAAGGATGGAGGCCCCGCGGGACATTGCATTATTCTGTTTCTCGCTTTGCTGCTCCCGCCTCATCACACCTGCTGCTGCAACCCCCCATCTCTCTCTCTCAAGCACACACAAAACACACACACACACACACACCCAAACACAAAACACACACCACACACACCACACCACACACACAACCACACACACACCACACACACACACACACACACACACAAAAACACACACACAACACACACACACACACACACAGAGTGGCCCCTTGAGCTTCCCGTAACTTCTTTTTTTCCCGGTGCTTTTCGGTAACTTGTTCTTTGGGCGGTACTTCAGCCCTGCAGTGGAGGCCTTTATTCCCGTTGGCTTTCGTGGCGGTGCTCCTTGAAACCTTTTTAAAATGTAGGAGTTCCTCGCCCGGCCATCCCGCCCCCAGATTCACGCCGCATAGAGTACGAGGCAATGCCGAACTCTGGTGTTGCTTTCTTGTCTTGTACGTAAATCAATATCAGCTTTACTCTGGCTTAAAAATAATTCCGAAAAAAATGCTTTTAAATGCCTGTACCCAAAATAGAATATTAAAAGACACTTAAAGAATTACATACAGTTTGTTTCTAGAGGTGTTTTTGATGCTATCTAGAAAAAGCATGGAATTCAAAGGAAAAAATTAGATAAAAGCGTAAGGCAGACCGCGCCACAGCTCACCAGTGGAAGGGATGAAGGTCAAATATATGTGTAAACTTTTGCATTAGTATTCAACACTCGCAGACCCATTTAAAAAAAGAATTGTGCCTGAAGGTAAGGTCTGTGGTTAGTGGCCGAAGCGGGCGTTGACGAGGACACATTGGAAGGTCCATTGCATTTCTTTCGCCTTCACTTTAGTGGGGTGACAATCAACGATAAAGGGATAAATATGGCAACTTGGATGGAAATGGATGGCAATCTTGGATGATGGGGAAAACTTGGCAAAAAAATAGGCGATTATAAGTCACTCGGCCATCTGTACACTCTCCTCAAAAACTTCTCGAACACCTGGGCACGTTTGGGTGTGAAAATTTAATCGATCGTAGCTAGTCACCTCGGAATGGTGGTATTGCTTTATTGTGATGACGCACTTTAAAACCATAACATGGTACTTGCTGCATATCGTTAAAATTAAATAACTTTTTCTTGAATAAGTTGTGTTGAAATATATCTCTGTAACCTGAATTTTGTATTACTCGACTAAATTATCAGTTATGTCACGTATATAATTCTTTTTTTATATTGAAAACGAATGGTGTTATATATAAAGTGGTAGTGTGATGTTTCAGTGAAGCAAACACTGTTTATGTTACGTTTTGAGCCTGTGTTGAACTTTGGGTTCGGAGATGGGGATGGTGACAGTGAAGCATGCTAATGTGAGCAATGGGATCATGGAGGGCTGCAAGGGAAGCGCACTGCCATTTTTGCTCTTCACACTGAAGGCCTCAGTTATCGTCAAATATCTCAAAAGGATCGGAGGGTAAATCTCCACCGTACACTATGGGTCCGCATATATGTGGAAACAGACTTTTCTACATACAAGCGTCGAATTGGCCGCCCCCGCTGTACAACGCTGGAAGATGATCAGGTAAACAATGCTTTCTTTTCCACAGCTCAAAAATATTCAACTCATCGATATTACAGTCCTGGGTTTAAATATAGAATTATCTAAAACAGTAATAATATGCTGACACCAGTAATGTTGTTAACTATGTATAAATGCACTAATGCTGCTGACAATATTTTTTTTTCTATAACATAGTGGAATGACGCTTAAAAAAATTGAAATTTTTTTATTTCTATCCGTAAACCAGACTGTGGTTGCTGCCTGTCGTGCCAATCGATTCGGCATCAGACACCAACAAGGGCTTCATTGTTCACCCCCCAAAACATCAGAAAAAAGATGGTGATCTAGATGATGATCTTGATGATGATGATTTTGAGAATCTATGAGGTGATCTACATAGCTAACGCCAGCCAATAAGCCCATTTTGACTGAAGAATCAATGGAAAGAGGGAAAGGAATATGCTTACTTTATGCGGGCAAGCCCTCCGCCTTCTGGGAGCGGGTTATATTCTGCGACGAGAAGTGGTTCAGTAGCGACATGCCCAGGAATGACAGGGTTTGGGGGCCACCGTGTGTAACGTATTGCAAATACTTGCTGTAATCGGAAATAATAGTTATACAGTCACCTCCTTGCAAATGTATTTTTTGTTACTGTTTTCATATTGGTGATTTATTACTGCCCAATTTTTTACTTTCTCAAACAATGGTGTGTAGTAAAGGACAACTTAGGCTATCCAAAACCTAAAATATGTTCCAAAAAAATGTTCTTTCTGTTTCAGAACCACGGAAAACCATAGTTGATAATTGATTTCATGTTTATTTCTCTTTAAATATGAACCACAGTATGCGGTGAGCAGAAGGCGGAGTGTTGGTGCTGCCTGTTTGATGGATTCATTCAAGCCCCGGTGTTTGGGGAGCTGGTAGACACGGGACCAGGCCGGTTGACAGGGGCACGTAGTGTGGAAATCCTGGATGAGATCCTATAAGAGTCTGTGAAGATATTACTCTTCGACTTAGAATGCGTAACTTTAGTTATGAGAAGAGATTGAAGTTATTAAAGTTACACTCACTCGAGAGACGCAGAGTAAGGGGCGATCTGATAGAAGTTTTTAAGTGGATAAAGGGACTTAATAAAGGAGAGGTAGGAAAAGTTCTTACGGCTTTAACCAGGGTAGAACAAGAAGTAATGGATTCAAGCTGGAAGGGCGTAGATTTAGAAAGGAAATAGGGAAAAACTGGTTCACAAATAGGGTGGCGAATGATTGGAATGGACTCAGTAGACAGGTAGTTAGTGCGGAATCATTTTAAAGAGGGGCTGGACAGGTTCATGGATGGGGAGGAAAGGGGGATGTAGGTAGCGTTACGTGACAGGAACTACCACGTGTAGGCCTCACGGCCTCTTGTAGCTTCCTTATTTTCTTATGTTCTTCTTATGTTCTTAGACTTAACTTCATGGTGTTGAATTAGTTTTCATCATACAGACGAAAAGACACCTGACTGACAAAGATTATTTTTCAACGCAAAATATAGTACATGTATATAACTATCAATTATGCTTTACAGTTACATAAATCTATATGTTAATTTGACATCACACATCATATTATTATGTTCTATGCATAACTGAGATCTAGCGAAAAGGCTGTTCAGTGCATATGTAATACTGAGCCATTGGCACCTCACTCATTCACCCAGAGCATGGGTACACAGGGCTACCACCCGCTTACACAGGGAGAGGTGTTCCCAAATTCTTCGCCCGCAATCTCATAAAGCATGGTGCTTACAGAGTTCGAGAAGTTTTTGGGACAGTGTACATAACATAGCGTAATATGTATGTCAGTGAAAATTTATTTCCAAATTGATTGAATTTTATCATTAGCGAAGGTTTACACAGACATTCGCAGACGGGGCTTCAGGGTCGCTTGTAGCTTTATATTGGTATTTGTCCTGGCCGTCTGGTTTTGCACTTCAAGGACAAGACATTCAGCCACAGCATATTACACTATCCCCCCTCTGAAAAATAGGGTTTAGATTAACTACGAATAACCTCACCAGCCTCAGAGGTCATAAGTGGGATTCGGAAACCGGTGAGATTGTAAAGGTCGGACCATCTTAAAGGTGAACACACAAAGGTGCTTTTCGTAACTATTTGTACTTTCTCAGTATCAATTTTGGCAATGATAATGACATAAGACTATTTCCACAAAACATCCTTCCTGCTAGCTTTCCCTCACTGTAACAACAGTTCCCCAAGGTATACTAACCCCTTCATGCGGCTGGTACAAATACGGTCTCTCAGCTATCTAAGGGTTCACTGCGGCTGGTACATATAGGGTTTCTTTATTTAAACTCCGCGCTCAATGATATTGTGGGTAAATATTCACTGTGATAGGCTTGTTACGACAACAGTGTCAAGTGTTGCGATAAAAATAGAACCTCTTTTTCTGCTTGAGTGAGTTAGTGTGACTAATAAGGTCAAGCGGTACAGTACGACGTGTTGACGCTGCCGCGCCCTCAACTTCAATGGCGAGGCTAAATAGTAAAAATATTCAGCATATTATTGATGTATATAAAACAGAAGCATGAATGAATGAATGCATGAATGAATGAAACATTTATGTACCAAAATAAGTTGTATATATTGAGTAGTAAGTGGTTTCATTGTGGCTGGCAGCACAGTCACGGACCTATTGCTGCACTCTGACGCAGCTCCTCACTTAAACTGGTAGCCTCCACCAGGACGAAACATAGATTTTTTGGTATGGAATGAGCATCCTATTCATTTAGGCACCTTAAATATGATAAGTAATTTTTTTTATTTTAATTAAACCTGCCGCACAGGGGGGTAGGCCTATGAATTTGATATCCGCAGTGAAGGGCTAATATAATTCCTCGTTTTCTCTCTCTCAAGTACATTTTTATTATCAATGTCTTGAAAGTAGGATGCTACTCACATGTACATAAAGAAACGACTTGCATTCATGTCTACAGTCTTCATTCTTCAAAAGTCACATGGCATATTGCATAGCACTTTTTTTTATAATTTAGATTCAAATTTGGAGTTGGGGAATTTTGCAGTCACCGTAACTTTTTCCCGAATTATATGGTCGGTGACTTTATATTATGTCTGCCAATCGTGTCTTGCCACACCTGCATTGACTCCCACACCTGTTAAGCCTGAACGAGTATGTATCCTGTCAACAATATAACGCTAGATTGGTACAAAAAGGTCATTGCTGTACCAGTGTACCTGCACCTTTCAATCCACCTTGCAGTCTTCTTAATGACTACTTATATTTGTCTACTGTTATATGTAGCGTAGTTTTTGTAGCGTATTGAACTTACCTTAACAGATATATATTGACCATCATCAGGTGTTTTAGCCTAAGCTTCATAACAAACGCCAAATTCACCTCCATTGGTCTCCATCAGCATCTTTATCTCGCTAAGGATCACGGATGTCAGCGCTGCGTCTTCCTGTATATAAATGACGTCTTTGGTATTCACTCTGTTCCATACACGCCTTTCTCTTCTCTCTTGAATGTTAAGTCCTCGGGGATCAAGCGCTTCTCCTAACATAAATTTTCAATTCCCATTTATTGTCTTGCCGTGAACCGCACTCGCGCTTTTTCAAGCCTAACAGTTCTTTTGATTATCCTCTCTTCTTTATTCTTGCCACACGTATACGTTCTGACCCCTTCAATTTTCGTAACCTTCCTTATGTTTCCAGTAAATGACGCTTGTTTCTAAATAATTTTCTGTCGCTGTCATAAATTTCTCGCTGTCAAACTGTTCTCGCCAGTTTCTATGTACCAATTTGACCTGATGTGCAAATTGGAGGTGTGTGTCTAAGAAACAATCGTATTTGTCAGTGAAAAATCCCCGGAGAGAGCGGGATTCGAACCAACGAACCATAGAATGGCGTACCGCACTCTTATCTACTGGACCAGCGAGCGTGCGAGATGTGTGTGTGTGTGTTGGGTGGGTGGGTGGCGGGAGAAGGGTAAAGAATAGGCCACCTTGTCTCACCACACACCTAAATCTTTTGTAATTATACATTGCGACCCAAAAATCTTTTATAATTGTTTGTAAACTGACTCACAGCACTCTCTCTCTCTCTCTCTCTCTCTCTCTCTCTCTCTCTCTCTCTCTCTCTCTCTCTCTCTCTTCTCTCTCTTCTCTCTCTCTCTCTCTCTCTCCTC